>SNQJ01S0145358.1:1807-24104 GCA_010110895.2 Picea sitchensis | reverse complement strand
AATCCATTTGTCCCAACCCTTTAGCCTTTCCTCAAGCTTAAGGAGAATTAAAGCAAAGCAGTTGGAGGAAAAAGAAGAGGAGGAGCCCAGGATCAGGATCAAGGAATGGTGGTCAGTCTCAACATTGATTGTAAGTTGATTCATCTTGAAAATAATAAAGAATACTTTTCCCGTCCCAATGCATGAGTTATATATGATTTATTCGATTTATGCTTGATCTCTAACCCTCAAGTAGAAAAATAGCATGCATGCGTAGTGTTTTGTCTTGATTGCAGGATTGTCTTTAGAAGGAGCAGCGCAAGTAAGCAGACAAAGCACAACGGAGGATCTACACCAAACATCAGTAAAAAGTTTAGTAGTTCCTTTCCATGCTTGTATGTGAAAAGGGGTTTTGAGTTTTGGGTGGTAGGTTGAAAGTGATTTCTTTACGGTCATAATCTGCGTGCAAGTATAAACCCTAGTTTGCTAGTCCGTAGGGTATTTTTCCCAACAACAATTCTTCCTAGATTGGTCATGCATGGGACTATGCTAGTGTTGATATGACTAAAGGAGAATGATTCACTCATCCATGGGGATTTGCTAGTGGTGAGTGGCCCAAATAAGAATCATACAAACATTATCCCATATTGGTCTTACATGGGGCTATGTTAGTGATAATATGACCAATTGTAATGATTCATTCACTCACGGTGCTCTACTAGTGGTGAATGGCCTAGGTGTAGTCCTCTTGTCAAGGAGTGGATGAACTCAAGATGCTATCACATGCATATTCTGGGATGGAATGTATGTGTGAAGATGTCACATCAACATGGCTCATGAAGACAACCTTTCTATGATAGAAAAAATCCAAGTATGGAGAATGCCTCCTTTGTTGGGAGGGAGTATTGGATATTTACAACTTCGACCAGTCATTCTTCATAAGAAATTACAAGAAGACCCATCTACACCATTACAGAAGCCCCAAGAAGAAGTTGAAGACCAAGGAAGAGAAGTCGGCCCCAGAATGGCACCCAGATCAATATAAATATAGGAATGGCTCATTTCATTTTGACAGTCAGACAAATCCTTCTGCAGTGCGCACAAGGCAATTTTCGCTGCAATTTTTGGCAGTTTCACTATTTATGGGTTACTTGTTATCTTGGAGAGTGCACCACACTTGGGGAATATCTTGCTTGGTTATTCTTGGTCATATTATTGAGGAGCTAGGTCATGGTGATGCTGTCCTTGGGGATGATCTTCTTTGTATGGTATTTTGGTTATTTATGGTGATGTATTGATAATATCTTGGACTGAATTCTTCTAGAGAAAGGTTGTTGGTTTCCTCCCAAGTTTGGGTTTCTTAGGATAAACTCTTGTGTTATTGTGTCTACTGTGCATCGTTAATATTTATAGATCTTGTTATTTCTGCTTCATTGTTATAGTTGATATTTCCAGTGTATAGTTATTCTATGATAACTGTTGTATGAAAGTGAATCTTGTTATTAATCATAAGACAACAATTATCAAGATCTGAGAAACATATAAAACACCAACAACAAGGTCCCAAATTTTTCAGGGCCATTTTGAGGCCCTAAACAACGTTTTTTTGACATGGCAGTGCCCAGTATATGTTGAAGGTATTGACTCATAAAATTTCCAACTACGACACCAAGCTTGCAAATGATTGCAAGGCACTATTTTAAAATTTTATTTTATCTATGATATATAAATATTTAACTATTGGTGGGACCCCCTAGCAAAAGAAAGAAAATTGGCAATCCCCTTGTTATATAAAATTTAATGATGACATTTGATTTTACTTCAGACATCTTGCTGCATCAGTGATTATCCATTGGGGTTTATTCAAGTTTGGTGGTTGAAAAGGAATAGTTGTCTGCTATGTTTACTAGAGAAAAATATGTGACCATCCTATGACATATATATGCATGTTAATGGTTTTGTTTTCCCATATCATAAAAAATAGGAGGCATATTACAAGGTTTTTATGGCATATGCGAATTTTTGTTGCAAGTGATTAAATGGTCTTTACATTTTAAAATTGGTTAAATACATCACAATGGTCCAACATGAAATGATATTCAAACATCATAATACAACCTTACATGTTATATGATAGTATAGGGCTCTCATATACAATGTATTGCTATGAAAAAGATGGCGCGATGATGTCTAAAAGTTGGAAATTCTTTTCAATGTAATGCATATGGTATATTATAAAATTTCATATGGATTTTGTATGGCATAATGCTACCATTTGAACTTTTCCTCTAGGCATTTACTACCACCTGTATATGTCGTCGCATCACTGGGTTGGAAATGGATGTGAGTTATTTTGAAAGGATATTGAGTTGCTAAGTCTTGGCCATCGTTCAAAATGGCGTTAATAATTTGATGACATGGATGTAAGGCGTGTGATATATCACATATGTGGCATGGCTAATTGAGTTTCTATTTATGTTTGTTGTTAGTCGAAATATGATCTGGAAAAAGGAGTTAATGTTTGAGGGACGTGAGGTCCCATGCATTGAATGCATGGAACACGAGATTTCCGTTAAGGTTACCACCCTCAATCATTCTGGCATTTTCACTTTGATGGTTTTGGAATCGATCTCTGAGAGAGTAACTCTGTCAACTCTAAACCATGGTTGTTGTGGAACTGAAAATCATATTTCTCAAGGGAAGAAGCAAGTGTTAAGGGAAGGTATGTGGTTGTATATTATTCTCATTAAATTTATGTCAAAGTTTTGCAATATTAATTTAGAAAGAGCTCTGTATGGCTGTGAATGAACCTGTTTGCTTTCTCTTCGACTCATTCTGTAGCATTTTTTTTTCCTTTCTGAAAAATGTTATATTGCATAAGTTGTTCAATATCTCTTACTCTTCAAACTTATTCATTCTTTTCTATCCATAAAAGCAAAATATGTGACTGGTTTTAGTATTGGTTTCCATGTTTTTTCTTCCTTGACATATTTCCTCAGTGAATGATGAGTCAAAACCCATGTTTGATACTGGTGCAGTTTGAGTGTCTTCTTAAGGGTCGTCTCATCAAATTTTACTTTTCCATGATAATTCCCACTGTAAAATGGTGAATCTTCTCGTCTCGTTAATGCATAGCATCCTCCTTTTAAAATAAGCATGTATCATGCATAAATACCCTTTGTCTAGAGCTAGGGTTCATGGGTTTCTTGAACTTTTGTTTAGGTTGCACTTTTACATTTCTTTACTGAAATAATTTCTCGGCCAAGATGGAACTATTTTAAAAATAAATGGAATGCATTCCATCCAATTTTGAATGCATGCATTAAAAACTGTCTCATGGTTCTACTTAGTCGATGTCAAGGATTAAGGATTTGGGATAATTCTGATGCTAAACCCTAGGGTTCAACACCTTTTCATGTTGAATAATATGTTTAGAGTTTATGAGATGGGTTATATCTCTCTCGCTGAAAGCCCAAAAAATACTTAATATTGTTGTCATGGTTAAACAAAAGGAAGGCATTGCCCACTTTTGATTCCTGGGCATAATTTGAATGGCAGGCGATTAGGTATAAAATGCGTTGATTAATGGATATGGATGGTTTCCTTTTTGAAGAGATGTGTGATATTTTTGTCTGCACGTCGAATAGTTGGGAATGTTTGAAAACTTATAGCCATACCTCAATATTTTTGCATAGAGAATTTATTTGAAAAGGGTTAAGTTTCAAACCCAAATTCTTAAGGAAATAAGCTACAATGTAATGATATCTTTTAATGATATTTTGGGGTTTTTAAAAAATAATATGCTTAAGATTAGAACAGACCATTACTTGTGATAAATGGCCCAACCCCAACTTCGATTCTCATTGTGCAAGCAATTTTTTTGGGTGGTGATATAAATTGTATCAATTAACTGGTTGTTATAAGAGAAAATGATGCATATGCTGGTATTGAAGAAAAGCATATTTTTTTGGAGGAACAAACTTAGTTTGTCCGATTGTATTTCACTATTTCACAATTGAATATTGACACAAACATTACTGATGGAAGAAGGGTTCAATAAAGGATGTCATATATTTGCAAGTGTTGGTTGCATATGGTTTTGAATATTGAAATAAGAATGAGAGCGGTTTTGAGAATTTCATGTTTTGTTTTATATGCACATGATCAATTCCTTCATATTACCAGTTTTCATTAAATTATTCCCTCATTCCTATTTCCATATTTCATTTCAAATGGTCATTTATTTTCCTCCCGTTGTTATATAAATTGAGAATTTCCTCTGTCATATTGATGTTAATATTTAAAAGGAAAGAGTATCTTGTGGTTGATGTGTAAATGTGATCATGACTAGAATTAGGTACATGATGTTATATTTGATGAGCTCAGTTTTAATTACTGAAGGCCATTTCCCACATATTATCATTTTCCACAAGTTATTCCCAAATCCCAATTTCCATATCCATTTTAATCGAAAATCTCCCTTGGATATAAAATTAATTTCTAGATAGTAAGGGGTTAGAAGTGGAGGATATATACTTGGAAAGGCATGAATGAAGAGGTTGTTGGCCAAAAATTAGATTTTGTTGATGTTTAATGAGATTGTTTTTGAACATGTGCATTATCTTTCCTTATCATTATTTCACTTTTCGCACATTACAAATCCCATCATATTCCCTAAGTACATTAATTCTCCCATGTTCTTAAATAATAACTACTTGTGGGAATGAGGAAGTGATTGAAGAAAAAATTGATGTTTTGGATTGACCTTCCCTGTATGTCATTGGTTGCTTGCATGATTATTTGTTGTCAAACAAAGCTATTTATAAGTTATGTTATGCAAATGGTATTTGATTCTTATTAGCTATTGTAAGCATTCTCTAACTTTACCTTATACTTATAGATGAGTTTATTCAATAAAGGAAGTGGTGGAAGAAGAAACAGGGGAAGAGGAAGAAGTCCTAATGATTTTTTGGGTAACAAAGACTTCGCTTCTCTATCCATTTTGATGTTGATTCCAATAAATTCAATCAACTCCTACAAACTGGTTTCTTAAACCTAGCAGGACAAGGGGCCTTCCAATCCCATCCTCCACTATAAAGGCCACCCTGCCAACCTCATCATAACATTTCTAGTATTCTTGTACAAACACATGTTTCTTTACATCCTGAGATTCCAGCTAATGATGGTTGGAAAGAGATTGTTAATCCTCCTCAACATCAAGTCTAAGGATGGCCCACAACTTCATTACCATTGCCTCCATCTCCTCCAAAGCGATCTTCCCTCCATATTACATCAAAATCTTCTCATGCCCATTCTACTCAACCATTAAAGAAGCTTAAATCTCAGATTTAAGAGCCCAAGCCTAGCAAAGGCAAATCACCTGCCCATTCTATTGACTATGATCAATCAATAACTTCCTCGCATTCAGTAACCTCTCATGCCAAACATTCAAAAAATGAAGGTAAACACATTTCCTTTGAGGACATGGATCCATAAGCATCAATAACAAGAGGTAAAGGACATGTTAATGAGGATTTGGAAGTCATAAAGTCAACAAAGTCACAGGGAAGTGAACAAAGGAAAAATGCTTCTCATAAAAAATATGACTTCTGATTTTATAGTGTTATTATGATGGTTTTATAGTTGAGAACAATTCTGGTTATTATTTTCTAGACAATGGTATGTTTTAGACAGGTTGATTACTCATCATTTTTGGATATTTTCAAAACAACATTATTTTTTGGGCGGGTTGATGATTTATTTATTTTACATATTTATGACAACTTTTGACTTAGACAAAATCAGTATATATATATATATATATATATGTATATATATATATATATATATATATATATATATATTATTGAGAGTTATAGGGATGTTTACAAAGTATTTTTATGAGTTGATTGGGATATGTGATATGTTGATGACTAAATGGATGTTTGATGACATAAATTTCCAAGGAGGAACAAAGGGGATAAGACAAATTTAAATGGAAAAATTAGTTAGAGTTCCCACCCTATTAGTTAGTATTTATTTATCATATGGTAAATTATTATTATTATCTAATTATGAGTTGTCCCCATTAACAAAAAAATAGTTAATGACTTAACTAAAAGGTGGTTGGACTACTCAAACTACGTTTTTGGAGAAATAAAAGAAGATTTCAAGGGACAAGCAAAGAGAGTGATAGAGAGAACAACTCTAATAAGGTATGCTCTTGCTTCTTAAGTGAGATTACTTTACTATTCCATTCATATATGAGATACATAAGTGCTAATAAATTCTTGTTGATAGCAGGATCAAACTGAAGGTGGCAATAAGGAGAAAAAAGATGTATTGATTTGTTGATATATACTTCCCTGGGTTGATCATCTTTTACGTGTGGATTTATTACATTTTGGATTAGTTATTAGGTATTGATTAAGATTTTTGCATAGTCAAGGAAATGACATTTTTGGCTTGTCATTTCAGCTTGGTTTCAGTCTTGGTTTCACTTAAAGATACCAGTAGTCTCTGTGTGATGTAATATACCACCTTTGACTACTAAGTCTCATTTTGTTCCTTACCTTTTGGGTATGAAGAATTTTGTTGACTATATTTCAGATTTGAATAAACAAAATCTTTGGATGGTTTTAAAGTCTCATTTGAGTTACTGTGGCAATTTTATCAAATTTTTATTTCTAAAGTTGTTAAAAATTCAAAATACTTTTGTTATAAATTTCTTTTTCTTTGACATGACTAAATTATAAAAATAAAAGAATTAATCCAGGACTATATTTCTTAGGGATTAATTGATTTCTTTAATAAGGAGACTACTCATTTCTGGCTGATAATCCAGATTATTTTCTCTAATACAAAAATTCAAAATGTTGGTATAAGGGAAACCATTCATTTTCATCAACATAAGGCATATATTCAGAACCCATTGAAATGTGTACTTCTTGGCTAGACCTTTCCGATTGGGCTACCGAGGGACTAAGCGAGATCATATGCAAAGTGGCATGGAGTTGATGCATCAACTAACACATCAAGGCCCACGAGCCTTTTGATATTTCATCTCCCCGAGTTAGGTTTTTGGATGTTTAGGATTTTCTCATTGATTATTTGTATTAAAATTCCTTTTTGGCCACTTTGTAATCAGCTTGCGAATGAGCGTAGTTGGCACATCTCTCTCTTTAGGGATAAGCTACCACGCATTCTAGCTAGTTTGTAATCTTTGCATTTTACAATATTTTTGTATTCAATTCATTAATAGAATTTGTTTTATTTGTATTACTGTGTTTCTTGCAATACTCTATGTGTGTTTCCCTTGTTATATATTTTTCTTCATTTTGTTCTCAATATAATTCAGATCAATGTTCACATGTTATCACACATCTTTGTAAAGGGGTTTTTTTCCCTTAGAAGGAAGTACCTTGGTGAAAATGTAGAAGGGGTTACTTCATGGCCAACATCTTATCCTAGGATTAGGAGATGATGCTTGATATTTTTAGGCTGATGTGGTAAAGGCTAGCATTAGATCTAAGAAAGGATGATACTAGCACCCTAGATGCTCTGACGCCAAGATCCATATCAGAACTCCCCTGACATTCTACCTTTAACAAGGGGAATTTTGTGTTGAGTGGTTCAGTGACTACTATACGATGGTGCCTCCCTCGTTAATAGGACCTCCCACTTCAAACAACTTACTACATGCACTTTACTTCGGCCACATGTCTTCCCACTTTCCACATCCCTGGCATTACTGAGTATTTTCCCCCATTGTGCATCTTCCCCCTTTCACCTCGACCGCATCTCCCACTCCCAGTTCCATCACCTCAGCTGGTGTTTTGTTAACCCCCTCCACTCCACCTCCCCTTCCCCTCAGTCCTCCCTCCTCGTTCTTCATCTCACATCTCCGCATGTTATTACTTACATTATTCGATTCATGCGTTTGTCACTTTATGAAAATCCTTTGGTCTTTGTCCGATCCAACTTTCCTTGGCGTTTGTGCCAGAGATCACAAATGCATCCAATGCATATCTAGATGGCCAAAGAGGGGTGTTGTTGTCCACGTTTCCGAGGTGCAGGGATTATTTCAGACCTATCAGTCCAACCGGTTAAATAGATTGGGGGGATAGTGGTTGAACATCGTTTCCTTCATAGTGAGCTCAAAGGGACTGTCAGCAAGTCGACTCGTCCACGGGTCCTTTCTGAAACATGATCACGTTTGACTCATTATGATGACAAAGGCACTTTACCACAGATCTACCCGAGCATGCAGACATGAAATTCCTTGAATCTGAACTTGAGCACACCAATGAATTTGATTACGAGAATTGCTTTGGCATTTTGATATTTTTTTTATTGTCGATGGTTGAGCTAAGATCTCGCATTGTAAAATTTTAATGAAGCTCCTACTGGTTGCTTAGTTTGATTTGAGATTTCTTGTTTTAATCTAGTGACTTTCTTCCTCCATATTATTATGCGCTTGATACTGAATGTTCATGATTGAAGGATTCCACGCTGAATTTTTGTGATTGTGTTGTAATGGATGTTTGATTACGGTGCGGTTATAGTGTTTTTAGTTTCTTGAAGCTTCGAATCCAAGAAGATCTTGTATTTTCCAAGTTTTCTTCCTTAGAGGGCCAGGATGTCCATGGCAGACCTCTACATTCTCTCCCCTCATGAGTTCTTCCTCCTACTCACCCTTACTACAACTACTTTGGTTGATCAAGACCCTCGATTTCACATGTTGACCTAGTTTTCAGGGATCCCAAAACGATATTATCTTGAGTCTGACCCATTTGACTTCTTTAAATCCATTAATCATGACATACAACCTGATAGATTTTAGGCTTACCCTATTCGAGAAGGTGACTTCTGAATTACCCTAACTTGTTTAAATGGGGAGCAGATTGAATAGTTTCCCTAGAATAGAGCGACAACTGAGACTCTTTGATTACAGAAGGTTGCATGGGACATTAGTATCATTGAAAGTTACCTTTGCACTATGGAGCTACGTTTTTGGTGAATCCACTGGTGGGCTCCATTGTTTTGACTGGCTGGAAATGGGACACGTGGTCTCATCAACAGCTGCCTCTAACCACGCCTGGAGATGAACCAAAGAAAATTATCAGGAAAAGGAAGACCCCTCAGGAAGGTACTTCAGCTCTTGAACCCGAGATTCTGGTAATTTTCAAAATCTTCCTTCAGAAACTCCAATTACTATTTCTATTTCTCATGCTATCCCATTTGCTGGATTTTCCAAAACTTTAAATTTTGGGAGTTTTATTGTTGATTTCTCTTCTCAAGCCTGGGTTTGGAAGGAGAAAAATTTGATACTCCTGATTCTCCTGAGATTGTACCGTGGCTTTGACCCAGGACCTTAGGAGATTTCCCACTCCAGGTTTTACCACCCCTACCCCTATTTAAGAGGAGTTGGCGTGGGAGAAATCCCTATTCCCTGACTCACAGGCCTTTAGTAGTTGTTTCCCTCCCCAAATACCGATTCCAGATCTCCTTGGTCGAACTTCATCTCCTCAGCTTATCCTCCTGATTACCTCCAATTGCTTAGGATCTAATGCACCCTAGAACTTGAATGGAATCTGCAATAAGAACATGGGCATTCCCTTTTTGCCTCATCCCTCACGAATGCCCTCAGGTGGATGGCTACCTTAAGAAGTTGCCTAAGTTCATAGGTGAGGGAGACATAACTGCAGAAGCACATTTTAAAGCCTTTTTTAGTTTTACAGATAATCATGCCATGAGAATGAAGATGTATGGATGGTTTTTATATGCCAGTGGGTGAGCTAGGAAGTTGTTATACACATTTTGGTTATCGAGATGATATTATGATTATGTCATGATAATGGAAGATCAAACTCTTCATTAAGGACTTTTCCCTGAAGAAGTTTTTTATGTATTTCCAGAAGTCATGTTTTGAAGATAGTTCGCGGGCTGCATATATACTCTCCTGGAAGAATGATACACATCGCGCATTCCAACTAACGATTCTTGGACTTTCCATGGCTTGTGTAAATGGTTGGGAATACCCGGACATGTTTCTAAGGAGTAGACCAGGTTCTCGATCCTTCTAGAGAGGAATCTTCTAGAAGGGTGAGTTGGAAGTTCGAATGGTTGGCGATCTTGACTTTCGAGGATATCTTGGGATTATTCCCTATCCAAGTAACTAATCAATCTTCTCCTATACCGTGAGGAGATTACTTATGGAAATGGTTAACAAACAAACAAACCAAATCAAGCTAGTTAAGAGATTGATTGAATTTGTTATAGTATGGAGGATTGAAGCTTCACAGGTAGCAAGAGACAACAAGTAATCATATGTGGTTGAACTTCTTCATACATGAAGACTGAAGTGTGTGAGCTAGAGACCGCCGAGAGGAGATCTACGGCATCAAGGCTCGGGTTGTATATTTCTCTTTCAGTTAATATAATACATGAATATATCCCTTTCCCATAATGATGATGTCCTTATATTACACTTGATTCCTTGATCACATGTATAGACTAGGTATTGAATAATAGTAAAATGCCTTTTGTTGTGGGTGGTTTGTGTTGTTGTGATTGGAGCGACACAAAAGGCATCAGTGACAAGAGATAGGGTCACAAGGCGTTGTGAATTCACTATCCATTTCTCTTAGTTCATTCAATATTTAGATCTAGGAAAGAGTAGTGATACAGTACGGTTTGTTTATTCGGAATCCAGTTGGATGGGAGATGGTACGTGTCGCGCTCCGCAATTTATCCATACTAAACAAGGTTAAACTCCAACACTGGGGAAACTCACCTTTGTCCTTTTTGGTTTCTCGAACTTTTTGTGTCCATTTTCTCTTGTTGCCTTTTCTCTTGATTTGTAAACTTATGAGTCCTCAGGGGATACCACAGAGACACCTTTTGGGTTACAAAACCAATTTAGATTGCTTGATTTTGAAATTTTTTACATACTTTCAGAGATTTCCGCACAGTGCTAATTAGGCTTCTGCGTAAACTTCGATTTTCCACGCCTGCTAGCATTATACTCAGGTCGCATTAAAGTCTGCTTGATGCGCATAATTGGAAGTACGGAAATTTGGTTACCCGCCTTGTGTCAAAGCTGCCTTGGTGATTTTGAAAATTTTGAATTCAATTTTTGGCTTTTCCAATGGCACCACAGGAGGGTTGATTTAAGTCTTTTTGACCTCCACATCTCAACGGTTTACATATCTTTTGCTTCATTTTGCTTTACTTTGGATCTAATCTGGGTTTTGAGCTGACGTTTGGTCCCTTGACTTTCATCCTTTACTGTTGGCATTCTTCTGCTTCTCTGCAGGTGCGAGGGTTAGATGTGTTGTATTGGTTAAAGATCGGTGATTGATTGAAAGTTAAGAGTTTAGTGTTCTTAGTTGATTATTGTTTTTGAAAGGGGAAATTTTCATTAGCTTTAAGAAACTCCTTGGTTTGTTTGTGTTTTACTATCATTGAAAGTTTGGTTGGGTTGTCATTGATTGTTTGGCATTGATGATTTGATTTTCTTTCTTTTTTTTTTTTTTTTTTTTTTTTTTTTTTTTTTTTTTTTTTTTTTTTTTTTTTTTTTTTTTTTTTTTTTTTTTTTTGCAAACTTTGAAAATCAAACTTGTTAAATTTTGGAACATTGAAGTTTAAAGAATACAGTTAGAAATGTTTCATTGATACATGATTATTTGTATTGGTCCTTAAAAGGAAATTGAGAATTGCATTTGCATTAAAATAATTGCGTTTGAATGGGAATCGTCCTCTCTCTCATAGGATTCATTGATAAAACGATTACATTTCTTCATATCCTTGCATTATTTAGGTCAGAGTCACAACATCACGAGTTTCACTTCCGTTGCCTATGAGTAAAATGCGTCCATTTAAAAGCATCATTAAAATTGATCTAGTAACTCTTTTCTAGGGCTCGTTTTTCACCAACATATAGCTAGGCTGGTTCTTTGGAGTAGGAAGAAAGACACACTCTCCAAATTTCAAAAATACACAATAGTATCTTGAGGATAGGGAGTGTAAAATTCCATTGGCCGCTATATTGTCACAAGGAAGCCCTTCTAACACAAGGGTCAAGCTTTAGGTCGCATTGGTGTTGGTAGATATACTAACCTGCTGTGTTAACATCGGTGTAGAGATTACACGCGTATTAAGGTCCTCCGGTATACCCTGTTGCTAGTGCGAGTAACTTTCGATTTGATTTTGGGCTAGATCCCCTTCCCTTGCGTGTGGATCGGTCTGACGACTTTTTCCCCAGGCGGTACTATTATGCAATGGTAACCTTAGTAGCCTTTTCTCTCTAGGTACTTACCAAGGTGACTGTGAAGGGGAAAGTCTTCCACGCGGTTACACGGAATGCGGCGGATTGAACAAACTCGCTGCGGGCTCCTTGGAGGGTATACCACGTTATGGTAAGGGCTTGCACTTTGGTATTAAGAATGCATTGGCGAGGTCGCCAGCGTAACTTTTCCACCTTAGCTCCCATATACAGAAACCACCGTTGTTACGGCGTTGGATTTCATCGCAACTAATTGGCTTGAAGTGGGGTTTTGTTTGCTTGTTGCCTAGATTTTTTGTTTACTAGAGGGGTGTTGTTTGTTTTTCACTTGGTTTGACCATAGGTTTTATTTAGGGGACTTTGTTAATTTGCTTACAAATTTACTCCTCCACGATGTTCCCAGCGTGGGATGCAAGGTTTGTCTCACGAACATCGGAAGCTTCCGAACCTTTGCACCGCGGCAGCCACACGAGGGGGTACTCACGAGGATTCTCTCCTACGTCGAGATTGAAATCCCCTCTTGTGACTTTAACACTGCATTAGACGTAAGTGGCGTCGAAGTCTTTACCCACCTCACAAGTTGACCCTACTAATCCCTGCTAGCGAATTTCCGAGTTCACAATGCATGGGGATTATCGTTACTTCGTCGTGGTGAAAGACCTTCACGGGCGGTTCATCTTCACGGTGACGATCTTCCCTCCTCCCAGATGATCGCGGAGGCCTTCTCACGGGGTAGTTGGCAAAGGTCCTTCTTGGTCGGGTGATTTTCGGCGAGTTTTGTTTGGTCCTGAATATCCTGAGTCTCCGGAGTGGTCGAAATTACGCCCGGCCTACTGCTCGTTTTATTTTACCTCACGAGATGGCTCATCTTGCAAAACACTACAAATTTCCAAAGGCTCATCTTGCAAACACTACGAGTGTCCAAACCGGAATTCCTGCAACTACTCTTGCCCCTATTAATACCCAGAGAACTTCGGCAGTTAATCCCACTTTGCCCCCGGGTTACCATGCATTGAATCCTGCGTTGAATGTTCCCTATCTTTGCTCTTGACATAGATTTGGGATCTAGTTTGCTGCATCTCACTGATGCTCCTAAACCTCCTCTGGAAATTAAAAAATTACCCATTATATTTTGTGAAAATTCCCCTCCTATCACCTCTGTGTGGAAAATGTTCTTCGATGGAACCTCTTCTAAGGAGGGTGCTAGTGCTGGGGTGGTTTTTGTTTCACCTTCTCGAGAAACTATAGCTATGTCCTACAAGTTAGAATTCGAACCTACCAATAATGTGGCAGAGTATGAAGCTCTCGTTTTAGGTTTGAGGTCTACAAAGGACATGGGAATTGAAGAGATATCAGTATTTGGGGATGCTGAGTTAATTGTTAATCAGATTAGAAACCTTTATCAGGATAAACACCCTAGGCTAATAAGTTATAGAAATGAAGTGTGGGACCTTATTGACATTTTTTTCCTAGATTTCAACATTTCATTTATTCCAAGAGAAGAAAACATCATGGTTGATTATCTAGCTGTTTCAACAAGCAATTTCAGAGTCCCTTTGCCACCAAAGCTCAGGTATGATGTAGAAGTAAAATACAGACCCTCTATACCTAACAATGTCAAGCATTGGAAAGTATTTGAGGATGATATTGAGATCAAAAGATTCCTTGAGATTGTTGATGAGTTTTCTGCACTACATATTGATCAAGATCAGGATTCTGAAAGTAATCCTCATGTTGATGTTTTCCTGAAAAAAATCTCTAATCACCATATTGTTAAGTTGCCTAGCAATTACATTTTGAAGGGACTAGTTCCTTTGGAAAGACTATTTGACAGAAATGATGTGGCAGTGAAAGTTAAAGGTTCCACTGATGATGCTGAGGTGAAAGAATGAAACATTGGTATAGAGGAAGATCCAAAATTTGTCAAGTTGTCAAGCAGTCTGTCAAGGGAACAAATGATTGAATATGTTGGACTATTAAAGGAGTTTGTTGACGTGTTTTCCTAGACTTATGAGGATCTCAGAACATATGACACAAGCATTATTGAACATAAGATCCCATTGAAGGATGAGGCCAAACCATTTAGGCAGAAATTGAGACAAACAAATCCTATGCTGCTGCCTATTATGGAGAGGGAGGCAAAGAAGTTGTTGGATGCCCAGATTATTGTTCCTTTGAGATATTATGAATGGGTGGCCGACCTGGTTCCAGGAAGAAAGAAGAATGGATAATTTAGACTTTGTGTCAATTTCAGGAACCTAAATAGAAGCTCCAAGAAAGATAATTACCCCTTGCCGAAAATGGAGCACATATTGCAGAGGGTAACAGGTGCATCCAGGATGTCCATGATTGACGGATTTTCTGGCTACAATCAGATTTCTATCTTACCTGAGGACAGAGAGAAGACAACATTCACCACTCCATGGGGTACATTCATGTATGCCAAGATTCCTTTTGGATTGATGAACGCATGAGCAAATTTCCAGCGAGCTATGGACATCGCCTTCATTGGGGAAAAGGATAGGTTTGTAGTCATTTATCTGGACGACATTACAGTTTTCTCCAGGACCGATAAAGAACATTGTTATCATTTGAGAAAGGTCTTCCAGAAATGCAGAAAATTTGGTCGCTCCCTGAATCCCAAGAAGTCATTGTTTGCTATGAAGGAGGGAAAATTACTAGGGAACATAGTATTGGTTGAGGGAGTAAAGATTGGTCCTAGCAGGGTGGAAGCCATCCAAACCTTAGCACTTTCTAGATCCAAGAAAGAAGTTCAGTCTTTTTTGGGGAAGATTAATTTTCTGAGAAGGTTTGTTTTTAATTTTGTTGAATTGGTGAAGGACATTACAGTCATGTTGAGGAAAGGAAACGAAATTAAATGGACTGTTGAATCTCGTGGTTCCTTCGATCAAATAAAGAAGGCCATGACCGAAGCCCCTATGCTCATCAGTCCTAATTACTCCAAAGATTTTCTGATTTTCTCCTTTGCCTCATTTGACATAGTGGCAGTCATTTTGTTGCAAAAGAATAATGAAGGGTCTAAACAACCCATTTCCTTTTTTAGTAGGGCATTGAGAGATGCAGAGTTGAAATATGGCATCATGGAAAAGAAGGCCTATGCTTTGGTTAAATCCCTCAAATCCTTCAGGGTTTATGTTTTGCATTTGAAGGTCATTGCATATGTCCCTTCAACTTCTGTGAAGGAGATTCTCATTCAACCTAACATAGATGGCAGAAGGAGCAAGTGGATTGAAAAAATCTTGGAATTTGACCTGGAGATAAGGCCACCAAATTAGTTAAGGGTCAAGGTTTAGCCAGGCTGCTTGTTGAATCTAATTGTAAAGCCTTGGGGGTAAATTTCATCAACACTTGCTCAGAAAATCAACAGGTTGAGTTGTCCGATACAATTTCTCAAGTCAGCCCTCCATTAGCAGAATGTGCTTGGTACAGGGACATCATTTTCTTTTTATAGAAGTTGCGGCCTTCGGATGGCATAGAAAAAAAAAGGTAAGAGATTTAAAGTTCAAATCAATTAAGTATTGCCTCATTGATAAAGTTTTATATTGGAAAGACCCTCTAGGAGTGTTGTTGAGATGTTTAGACCCATAGGAATCCCAAAAGATCATGTTTGATTTTCACGACAGTTTGTGTGGGGGACATCACTTCTAGAGAACCACAGCCTACAAGATTCTCAGAGCTAGCTATTTTTGGCCTAGCCTATTCACTAATGTTTATGCTAAAATTAGGGCTTGTGCTAAATGCCAAAAATTCTCTGGAAAGAAAAAACTCAAGTCCTTGCCATTAAAGCCTATGGTAGCTTCGGGACCCTTTCAACAATGGGGCATAGATTTCATTGGGGAAATTCATCCAACTTCTATTGGTCAACACAGGTGGATCTTGACTACCACTGATTAATTTACCAAGTGGATAGAAGCTATCCCCACAAGGAGTGATTCTCACAAGGTAATCATTGGTTTTCTTGAGGATATTATAGCAAGGATTGGTTGTCCGAAATTAATTATCACTGATAATGCTGCATCCTTCGAGGCCAACCCATTGATCCATTTCTATGAACAGTTTGGAATTTCATTGATCCACTCAACTCCTTACTACCCCCAAGGAAATGGATTGGCAGAGTCCTCTAACAATATCCTTATAAAGATCATCAAAAGACTGCTAGAAGACAACAAGAAAGCATGGGATTCAAATATCAAATTTTCTTTGTGGGTTGATAGAGTGACAACAAAAAGGTCCCTTGGTGTCTCTCATTTTCAGCTTGTGTATGGAGTTGAGGCCATCTTTCCTTCTCAGCTCACCTTGCTTGTGGAAAAATTCTTCCAATACCACCAAGGAGAACCTGATGATATGATCATAAGAATACAACAGCTAGTAGAAGTGAAACAAACAAGGGAGAAACTACTAGATAGAGCACATGACCATCAACAGAAGATCAAACAGGCTTTTGACAAAAAAGTAAGAAAGGAGGATTTCCAGTTGGGAGATCTGGTGCTCAAATGGGATGCGCCCAAGCAGGACAAAGGAAAGCACGGTAAATTTGAGGCCTTGTGGATTGGGCCCTTCAAAATCTCTAAGATATTCCCTAATAATACTTACAGGTTGCAAGATTTGTAGGGTGATGAAGTTTTTGGAGGCTCTATGAATGGGCATTTTCTGAAGAAGTTCTTTGTTTAAGCCAAGAATGGCTTCCCATGTCATTGTAAATATCTTTTTCCTTTTTCTTATGATTTCAATAAGTGACTCCACAACCCAACAGTAAAGCGACTGAAGTTGAATTTCTTAGAGCCTCACGGGGAGGTCTCTATTCCCCATGGAGCCTAATGTTATCACACATCTTTGTAAAGGGGGGGGTTTTGTTTCCCTTAGGAAATTACCCTTGGTGAATAAATGTAAGAAAGGGGTTTCTTGCACAACCCACTTTATCGTTTTATCCTAAGTTGGTGACGATGTGATATTTTGGTGCAATGTGGTAAGAAGCACGTAGATCTGAGCGATTGATCCTGGCGTGCCCAGATCTACGATGCATGATCCATATTGTCCCCCCTCCCCCTGAATTTCTACCTTTAATGAGGGGGGGGGGGGTCCGAGTTGGTGGTTTCTGAGTGCGGGCCCCCCATTATCGTGGTGCCTCCTCGTTAACTTGGACCTCCCCCACACTAAGAATCTTACCGCTCCCCCCCTCTCTGAGTAGACTGCTTACTGCCTACCTTTACCGCTCATGCCGATACCTATCTTCCACTCACATCCTTGCGTGCCAATATTTCCCCCACTGTCGCATATTCCCTTTTTCACCTCCCGACACGCGTCTCCCACTCTCGTTTCATGTCACCTCAGTGGCGTTGTCGTGTACCCCTACTGACCACTCAAACTCCCCTTCCCCCATGTCCTCCCTCCTCGTTCTTCCACCTCAGCTCCCACATGTTGACACCAACGTATTCCCAGTTGTTGTTTTGTCACCACAACCTCTCACCTGGTCGTTGTCCAGTCAACTTTCATGTTGTTTGCAACAGATTCTCCTCAACATCCAACGCAAATCTAGATGGCCAAAGAGCAGGGTGTTGTCGTCACATTTCCAGGTGCCGAGTTGACTCGGGACTATCCAGATCCCAAGAAAGTCAGTTAATGAGATTGGGTGGACGGTGGTTGAACATCATTTCCTCCATAAATGGAAAGCTCAAAAGGACTGTCAGCAAGTCTACTCGCCTGTAGGTCCTTTCTGAAACACAATTGTGTCTGACTAAAGCTCATGTTTGGCAAAAGACTGCCCGCACAGTCTGCCAGAGAGCATGCAGACGTAATGCCTTGAATGCAAAGACTCGAGCACGCGAATGGCGAATTTTTTAGAGTATATGTAGGCATTTTTGATATTTTGTTATGGTTGATGGTTGAGCTAAGCTCCCGCATTGTAAAGTTTTAATGAATCTTTGGTTCCATGGTTATGTAGTTTGATTTGAGATTTCTTGTTTAATCTAAGTCAACTTTCTTCCTCCATCTTATTATGCACATGATACTAAATGTTCATGATTGAAGGATTCACATGAATTGTAGTGACTGTGTTGTAATGGATGTTGGATTGCAACACAGTTATAGAGTTTTCAGTTTCATGAAAATCTGAATCCAAGAGGATCTTGTTTTCTGAGTTTTTCTTCCTTAGGCTGCTAGAAGACCGGATGTCCATAACAGATCTCTACATTCTCCTCACTAGTTATTCCTCCTACTCATCCTTACTACAACTTATTGGCTGACAAGACCTGTAACACCTTGTTTCCCCCAGTTTGTAAAAATAATTGGACTGGCCAAGAACTGTGGAAAACTCAGAAATGTGAATATGTACTGATGTGAATGGACCTTGTGGAAAAGTTTGATAAATGTGAATAATATTATGAATTTATATTGTAGGACTACTGAGAGGGGATATGTTGAAAAAGAGACCATGATGGTTGCAGAAAGGCGGTGGAAGGCACCTAGAAAGGTGGCATTAACTTCCACCGAAAAACAATACCGTATTTCGACTTCACTGGCCTGGAGAACCAAAAGCGGCTCGTTGGCCCCGAATTAAATGTCTCGCAGGCTGGTAGGTAGATGGCTCCTCAGGAATTAATGAGGGATGGGGAGGTGAACCGCCCATCCGTAGAGCCATCAGGCCTGACTAGCGGGAGGGAAATCGCGCCACATGCAACCTCACAAGAGGATAAGGCGTGGGGGAGAAGCGATTGGGGGCAGACGCGAGGGGAGAAAGAGAACTCTGGCGATATGTAGAGTGAGTGATAGCAGAGACGCAGTCTCACAGCATCGTGGTCTCAGCTTGGGGGTGGCTAGTGATAAATCCACTAGGAGTCGTTGAGCCTACGGTTGGGTGGAAACGAGAACCCCTCTCAGCAGTTGCATAACCTCTGGTGTTACTTTCTGATAAGTGTTTTGCCTTTGGCATCTTGAAATATATGTATTCTGACATTTATGATCATAAGCTGTGAAATTGTGAATGATTTCATTATAATAATGTCTGTATGGTGTCTTGATCAGTACTAGTAGTTGTATGTTTATATGGAAAGACTACATATGGCTTATGTTCTCATAAATCGTTATTTATGTGCATACTGATCTAATTCAGACTTCACGTCTGGTTCTCAAGAGAGCGATACCCTTATCTGCCTCAGATGGTACCCTAGGTAAACCTCCCCATAGAGATAACCTTCTTGAAAATCCCATCAAGATCCTGGAAGGAGGATGTGACGGCGCAAGGCCTTAAGAAATCCCTGATAAGTATCGAATCGACGGACGAGATCCCGTGGGGAGATCTGTGGTCACTCACGACCGTCAGATAAGAAGAAGAAGCTAGAAAGTTAAGTGCCTTAACCTTGATAGGTGGTGATCGACGGATGAGATCCCGTTGGAAAATCTGTGGTCACTCATGACCATTAGATTTGGTAGGAGAAATTAGGATGTTAAGTGCCTTACCCCTATGACTTTCTGTGACTTCGTGGGTAGCGAAGAGGTCGAGACCATAGATCTCCAAGGTCCATGAGAGCATCTGGACCGTTGATCTTTCCACGTCCAGGGAGTCGTGGGAGAGCACACAAGTTAGGAACTTGTCTAAGTCGTTAGATCTCGGCTGGAAAACCCGACAGTCATTGGATCTGTCAGGAGATACCCGAGGGTTAAACCCCCAGTGAATAGGGGCGAAAGCCCCGAAATAGATCTGGACCATCCGATTAATGGAGGCCACGTGTCAAGATATTCTCCACTTTGGGAAATTCGGAGTCGAGAACTCGGGAGATCTGGTGACGAAAGATCGGGGCATTCCATGGTAGAAACCCCGAAGTAGATTCGTGTCGTCCGATTTAAGGAGGCCACGTGTCATGAGATTTCCCAATTTGGGAAATTGGGAATCGCGAACTCGGGAGTTCTGGTGATGAGAGATCGACACTTTCCATGGTGGAAACCCTGAGATAGATCTAGACCGTCCGATTTAAGGAGGCCACGTGTCGTGAGATTTCCCATTTCGGGAAATCGGGAATCACGAACTCGAGAGTTCTGGTGATAAGAGATCGGGACTTTCCATGGTGGAAACCCTGAGACATATCTGTACTGTCCAATTTAAAGAGGCCACGTGTCATGAGATTTCCCAGTTCGGGAAATCAAGAATCGTGAACTCGAGAGTTCTGGTGACGAGAGATCGGGACTTTCCATGGTGGAAACCCCAAGACAGATCTGGACCGTCTGATTTAAGGAGGCTACGTGTTGAGAGATTAACCACATCGGGAAACCAGGGATTGAGGATTCGAGAGTCCCGTGGTCGAGATTTCGGACTCTCGTGATGATAAGTCTCGATGAATGGACAAGATTCTTTTGGAGGATCTCAGGGTCTATAATGACCGTCATATGTGAGGAAGAGATGTCGATTTTAAGTTGGGGCGTGAATGCACCTTAGGGTAAGTGGCGAGCATATCTGGATGGCCAGAGTCCACCTGCCCAGATCTACAGCTGAGGCTTCATTCCAGATTCCCCTTTTTGTTATTCCTTTAGCGGTGAGGGGGGGTCTGGAATCGAACGCGCAACTCTTGAACGGTCAGGACTTATTCGCCTTGACCAACGGTGCTCAGGTGAATTCTGGACCCCCCTTGCCATTCTGCCTTTAATGGGGGGTGGGGGGTCCAGAATGGTGTGGCGTGTGAAGTGGGACCCGTCTCCTGTCACGTCGCACATCGTGTCGTGATTCCCTCTTGCCACTTATACTCCACTCAACCACGCGATAGGGACCGTTCCTAATGGCCATTTGCTAACCCTGTAGGGATTCGTCCCTATTGGCCAGTCACTAGCCATGTCGGGGTTCGACAGTTGTAGAGTCGAATGATTCGACATTCCTGTAGCGCCAAGGCACAAAATACAAAGAGGCGCCATGATTATTTGACCTGTGATCATGACCCGTGATCACATGGGAGAGAGAGAGAGAGAGAGAGAGAGAGAGAGAGAGAGAGAGAGCTAGCTTACGCTAGGCCTCTGTAGATATTTTGAGGGCTCTGATTCTGCATAAATCAACAAAAAACATGATTATGGTAGTGGGTGCATTACAAATTGGTATCAGAGCATGGTTACAACACTTGGCTTGCTTGGGCTCAGGCATGAGTCATGTAAGAAGATATTGTTATCTGCGTTTTCTCCTTAAGAAGAAGGATTGCAAAATGAAATTGTAATCTGGGAAATTTTTTTCTGTAACCCCTCTGTTAAAATAATAACTACTCTTCTAGGAGTAGGGATGCATTGATCTTTATCATTGATAATATATGAGTGTAAATGAAAAAGGTGGAATAAATTGTGCCATAAAGTTGCACCAGCCAGACAAGGGACATGAACTGTGTTGTCCTGTTTTAGTGTTACGATGGCTACCTACTAAAGTAGGTAGAGTTTCTTGCAATTGAGATGGCTGGATAGATAAAGATTAAGACCCAAATGAAAAAAAAACCTTGTTATATGGGTATACATGTGAAAATATGAATTATGTACTGGGTATAAATAAATATAAATATTGACTAACAATCAACGTTTGTCTTTTCACCCAAGCGGACGATCAGCCGCGGGAATTTACAAACGCAGAAAATGGTGACTCACCAAGAGATGGGAGAAGGCTCCCACAATAGAGATGAAGACTCTGATGAAAGAAGAGCAATATGGATCCCTCCAGATCTAGCTGAGACTGTGAGGAGTCTCATGGTCAAATTGCAAAGCTACAAGGCCGACAATGAAAGGATGATGAAAGAACAAGAAAAACAAACTGAAATCAATCTAGTTTTACTGCAGAGCTTATCCGACCTACAACGACAAATGCAGCATGAACCCGAGTTGCAAAAACATGGTCATATCAGTAGCCATACTGAGAGGAGCACCTCAAGGAAGGTCCACCCCAGAGGTAAAGGACCAGTGCCAGACGATTCCTCTGAGAAGGAAGCTGGCGATTCAGAAGGCTCTTCCAGCAGCACGACCGGTTCCTATTCTCGAAGAAAACAGAAGAAGCAC
>SNQJ01S0145357.1:23437-36769 GCA_010110895.2 Picea sitchensis | reverse complement strand
TCCTAGAGAACCACAACAGAATAACAACAGTCACATACATGAACCTTAGAAAAGGACATGGAAAAGAAAGTAGGATCAGTATAACAATGAAGAATGCACACACTCTCTACAAGCTAAGCATAAGAAACATGGTTGGTATGTTGACAATGGTTGTTCAAAACACATGAAGTGTGATAGAGATAGGTTTCTTACATTACGAAAGGAAATATATGGATCAGTTTCCTTCGGAAATGATGATTCAGCTAAAATCATTGGAAAAGGCATAGTCAAAATTGGGAACAAGAATACCAAGGCATAAAATGTTCTTCTAGTAGAATATATGAAACATAATCTTCTAAGTGTGAGTCAAATTTGTGACCAAGGTCATAAAGTTACTTTTGATTCACAAAAGTGGGAGATAATAAAATAAGGTTTAGGAAAATTGATTGCTACAGTTGCGAGAACTTCAAGCAACATATATGTATTCAGTGAAATTGGAAATGGGAAGTGTTTTCTAGGAAATGAAGATAAAAGTTGGCTATGGCATAGAAGAATGGGTCACATACATTTTGATAACCTTGTCAAAGTCAGTAGAAGAGAACCAGTGAGAGAAATGTCCCGAATCACGAAAGAAACCAACACTTTATGCAAGCATTGTCAATAAGGAAAATAAACAAAGACTAGGTTCAAATCAAAGGAATATTCAACGACAAGAGAAATGGAAATTGTGCATACTAATCTAGTTGGACCAACTACAACAAAGGGTTTAAAAGGTGAGAAATACTTTATGTTATTAGTTGATCATTATACAAGAATGACTGTAGTTTGTTTTCTCAAGAATAAGTTAGAAGCTTTTGAAAACTTCAAGATCTACAATGAAATGGTTGAAAATGAAATGGATTGAAAAATCAAATGCTTGAGATCTGATAATGGAGGAGACTTCACTTCAAAGGAATTTATGGACTACTGCAGTAGTCATGGAATAAAAAGACAATTCTTTGTTGCTAGGATGCCTCAACATAATGGAGTTGTTGAAAAAAAGAACATGACAGTACATGAAATGGATCAAACAATGCTAATGGATTCAAAATTGACAGATATATTTTGGACACAGGTAGTTCATACAACATTTCACATTCAAAATAGAGTAATACCTAGAAAACACATTGACAAAACTCCCTATGAGCTATGGAAAGGAAGACTAGCGAATGTGAAATGCTTTAGAGTTTTTGGAAGAAAAATCTACATCAAAAGAGAAGATGGAAAAATGGGAGAGTTTGAATGTTGTGTAGATAAAGGAGTACATGTTTTTTACTCAAGTATAAGGAAATAATACAAGTGTTACAAGCTGAGATTGAAAAAACTCGTAGAAAGCATCAACGTAACAATTGATGAAACAGACAGACCATAATCAAAGGAAGAAGAAAATGAATCAATGGAACAACTTTTCAAAGAAGAAGCAGAAGATGAAAAGGAGGTATAAGAGGAAGATGAAGAGAATATGACATAAGCATAAGTGCAATTTCAGCAGGTGCCTCCAAAGACACCTAGTAGATGAGTGTGAAACTTAAAGAAGGCCTTGTATGGTCTAAAATAGACTCCTAGAGAATGGTACTCTAGACTGGATAAATATCTACAACAGGCAGGGTTCAGAAAAGGAAGTGCAGACAACAACCTCTACATCAAGGTAAGTCAAGGTAATATTTTACTAATTGAAGTTTATGTTAATGATATTATTCTTGGTAGTGATGATGACAGGTTAAGGTGGAAATTTTCAAAGGATATGCTAAATGAATTTGAAATGTCATTACTTGGAGAAGTATCATTCTTTATGGGACTTCAGATACATCAAAGAAATGAAGGAATTTTTATTTCTCAAACCAAGTATATCAGAGAAATGCTAAAGAGGTTCAGAATGGAAGATTGCAAACCAATTATCACTCCCATGCAAACCAATTGCAAGTTAAGAAAAAATGATGATTCAAAGTCTACAGATCATAGGAAATACAGGTCAATGATTGGAATCCTACTATATGTGACAACATCTAGACCAGATGTAATGTAGTCGGTGAGACATGTGGCACAATTTAGAGCAGCACCAAAGGAATTACATGTATTAGCAGTGAAGAGAATTTTTAGATATTTCAAAAGAACATAAGAGTTTGGATTATGGTATCCAAAATGAAATGATCTATCTCTTATTGCCTACACAGATGCAGATTGGGTAGGTTGTATTGAGGACCGATGAAGCACCAGTGGAGAAGCGTTCTACTTGGCTGAGTGTTTAGTATCATGTCTAAGCAAGAAATAATCATCAATATCTCTATCTACAACCAAGGCAGATTGTATTGCAGCAGCAACATGTTGTACACAGGTTCTTTGGATGAAACAAACTTTGATGGATATACAAGTTGAGTATGATGAGCCCATTCCAATCTATTGTAATAATACAAGCTGCACCAATATCTCAAAGAACCCAGTGATGCACTCCAAGATGAAGCACATTCCAATCAAGTATCACTTTCTATGGGAACAGGTTGCAGAAAAGAACATCTAAGTTGAGTATGTGGGCACAAAAGAACAAGTGGCAGACATCGTTACAAAACCACTTCCACGGGAAGCCTTTGAGTATTTTCGCTAGAGACTCAGAGATATTTCTACTCCAAAATGAATGATTTTGAATTGTTATATTATATGTCTTAGATGTACAGGAGGAAGCACTATAAAGAGGACATTTCAGTCACAGGGAGGAGAAATTATTTTGATGATGCTTTTTAAGGTATGCTATTTACAGGTCATCTTACCATTTTCGCAATAACATATTTTATAGAATGATTTAGACAGTGAAATTGATAGGACATTGAGGAAATATATACAAGTATATATGGTAAAAAATTCATCTTTTTGTTCATTGTATATTTGGAGTTACACTTTGTAGAAAATAGGGTTTGTGGCTAGTCATGAAACTAGTCTAAAACATGTGTATCGGATAAAAACGTCATAATTATTCATAACAAATCCAAATTCAGTAAGACCAAATATTTTGGTTAGAGTACATTCTGTAGTATGTTTTGTAACATGTTTAGATCCATTCAAAAAATATTCCTTGCGGAGAATGCTCTACAAGGTATCTCTCTAGAATAAGCCAAAATTCAGTAAGGTATGTCATTTTTGCTATAACTCCTTTTCTGAAAGGTTCCATGTAGTGAAACCTGGAGGAATTGCACAAAAAAAACTAAAGAATATTGTGTACTACTTTCATATATTTATTCATTATAGGTACATAGTTATGATTATTTCAAGTTAAGGTTATTGACTAATCCCATACTAGTCACGTGAGACTAAAGAAAAGTTTGATGAAAATGCTAGGCTCTTGTTGTAAAAGTTAAGGAATGTTTTCAGGTATGTGATCATATATAGCAGGTCTATTAGAGAGTTAAAAATCATATTTGTATGATTAAATTGATGAGGGCTTTTGGTTAAGTTACATGTTGGGTACATGGTTGAGACAAGTAGTTGATGAGTTGGAACATACATGAGGTGTATAGTTGATGATGTTGGTACATATTGATGAGTCATAGTTGACGAATATTTGAAACATGATTGGTACATACTTGGTACATGGTTGGATGCACTTGTTTATGGTACATGTTGATTACAAATTGTTTGGTACAGGTTGGTGCATGGTTGGTGCATGGTTGATGCACTTGTTTATGGTACAGTTTGATTACAAGTTGAGGTACAGGTTGATGCATTGTTGATTCATGGTTTAGATTTATTGGTACAAGTTTACAATGGTAGTTGGGGAGTTGGAGATTCCTTCAGGTTGTATCCGGATAAACAATAGGGTTGGATCGTCCTTCCAGTTGCATTTGGAATACAAAGGAAGTTGGTGCTTCCAATGAATGTAATTCTTCAAGACATATAAGGAAAAGTATTATGTGGTTTTCTCCCACTTTGGGTTTCCACGTAAAACACTGGTGTACTATGTATGTGCATGATTGTTCATTTGTCCATTGCTTATTTACTCTGCAGTTATTGGATGATAATGATACATTGATATAACACTTGGATTATATTGTTAAAAATGATTGAATTACTATATTACTCATTCAACCCCCCTCTGAGTAATCCAAAAATTGGTATTAGAATAGGTTCCTTTAGAAATCAGTTTAACCACTGAAAGGTAGATCATCGAGAGCAACAAATTTCATAAAAATGGAATACCACAGTTCGATGGACAAAAATAGGCATCTTGGAACTTAAGGATGAAAACATATATATAGACACAGGGATTTGAAATTTGGAAATCAATTGTAGATGGATACACAACACCAACATTTTCGCCAATAAATGACAAAGCAATGAAACTCGGTCAAAATAATTCCAAATCCAAAAATGCACTTCTGAATGGTCTTAGTGAAATGATATTCATCAAAGTTTCACATTGTAAATCCGATAAAGATATTTGAGACAAAATTCAAAATATTTATGAAGGAGATTCAAAAATCAAAGCAGCAAAGCCTCAAACTTACAGAGGTCAGTTCGAACAACTTAAGGTGAAGGAAGATGATAATATTGTAGTTTAATTTTTACGAGTTGATGAAATAGTAAATGAAATCATAGGATTGGGAGAAGAAATCAAAGAATCTGTAATTATTCAAAAAGTACTAAGATCCCTTCCTATGAGATTTGACCCTCAGATACCAGTACTACAAGAAAGATCAGATCTAAAATCAATAAGCATGGATGAATTACATGGAATATTCATAGCATATGAAATGAGAAATGAATAGGAAAATCCATATATAAAAGAAGTAGCCTTCAAAGAATAAAAAAAGTCAAAGCAAAAGGGAAGAAAAAAAGAACATACTATCAACAGTGACGTTTCGAAAGATGATGAAGAAGTGACCAACTTTGTCAAAACATTGAACAAGGGAACCGGCGATAGGTATAGAGGTAAGCTTCCTTTATTTTATTTTTTTAATTGTGATGGTATTGGACATTTTGCTAACAAATATATTTATAAGAAAAACATAAATGATTAAGGTTACTAAAAAGGAAAACAAACATATAAAGGCAAAAGAACCACAAAGAAAGTTTTCAAGAAAAGCTTATGCACCAAAGAAGACATCTCATCATCAGATGAAGATGAAGTCAGTGACTCTAAGAAATAAAGATTTCTATTCATTGTAGTAGAAGACTCTGGTAAATAAGACACCAAATAAGAATATGAAGAATCCGAAGGAGAATATGAAGAAGTCAAAGAAGAAATTGAAGAGGTGGAAGTTGACTACTGAGAGGAATTAATGTGTGCTATAGAAGTTATCAGAAGACAAAAGAAGAAAAACAAGAAACTACAAGCAGAACTAGAGAAGAAAGAAGAAACTTAAGAACTAGAACAAATGATTACAAATTTGAAGGTTCAAATAGAAGAAGATAACAGAATTGAAGAAGCACTCAAAGAACAACTAGAAGAAAACAACAATATCATTGGAAATTTGGAAGCAAAGATTTTCACAGTAAGAAAGGATATTCAAAAGAAAAATATGCAGAACAATTCAAAAGTTTTGGATGACATTATCAACAGTAAAAAATCTCATCATGAAAAGTTCGGAATTGGATACAATAAGACAGAAAAATTATCAAGATCCAAACCAACAGAGAAATAAACATATCCAAAAATCTATGCAAAAACGATCAAGGGGGAGAGGAATATTTACAAGGAAGATTACAGGGACACTCCTCCACCGAGAAGATTCATATTTCAGAATCAACAACCGACAGATAGGCCTCAGGAAGAAGAATAGTTTATATGAGTACCTCCTTTAAGAAGATCTTCAACTCCGAGGTATCAAAATATTTTTTTTTTGGTTTATGTTATGCATGTAATAATTTTGGACATAAAGTTGTGAATTCTAGAGCTAACATGAACACAAACAAATTTGAAAGTCATACACAAAGGGGTTATCCAAGAATGCCTAGCGAAACAAAGAGAAGAAGTTACAACAGGTTTGAATCTTTGAGCACTGAAGTGGAATGTTACAAATGTAACAATTTTGGACACATGGCCAAAGACTGCAGAATGACAGTTCCTCCTAGAGAACCACAACAGAATAACAACAGTCACATACAAGAACCTCAGAAAAGGACATGTATAAGAAAGCAGGATTAATATAACAATGAAGAATGCACACTTTCTCAACAAGCTAAGAAGAAGAAACATGGTTGGTATGTTGACAGTGGATTTTCAAAACACATGACAGGTGATAGCGATAGTTTTTTTACATTATGAAAGGAAATGTATGGACCAGTCTTCTTCGAAAATGATGATTCATCTATAATCATTGGAAAAGGCACAATCAAAATTGAGAACAAGAATACCAAGGCATACAATGTTCTACTAGTAGAAGATATGAAACATAATATTCTAAGTGTAATTCAAATGTGTGACCAAGGTCATAAAGTTACTTTCGATTCACAAAAGTGCGATATAATAAAAGAAGGTTCAGGAAAATTGATTGCTACAGTTGCGAGAACTTCAAGGAACATATATGTATTAAGTGAAATTGGAAATGAAAAGTGTTGTCTAGGAAATGAAGATGAAAGTTGGCTTTGGCATAGAAGAATGGGTCACATACATTTGATAACCTTGTCAAAGTCAACAAAAGAGAAACAGTCAGAGAAAAGTCCTGGATCACGAAACCAACCAAAACTTTATGCAAGCATTGTCAATAAGGAAAATAAACAAAGACTAGGTTCAAATCAAATGAATATTCAACGACAAGAGAAATAGAAACTATGCATACTAATCTAGTTGGACCAACTACAAGAAAGGGTTTAGAAGGTGAGAAATACTTTATGTTATTAGTTGATGGTTATAAAAGAATGACTGGAGTTTGTTTTCTGAAGAATAGGTCAGAAGCTTATGAAAACTTCAAGATCTATAATGAAATGGTTGAAAATGAAATGGATTCAAAAATCAAATGCTTGATATTTAATAATCGAGGAGACTTCACTTCAAAAAAATTTATGGACTAATATAGTAGTCATGGAATAAAAAGGCAATTCTTCGTTGCTAGGATGCCTCAAAAGAATGGAGTTGTTGAAAGAAAGAACATGACAATACATGAAATGGATCGAACAATGCTAATGGATTCCAAATTGACATATATATTTTGGACACAGGTAGTGCATACAATAGTTCACATTTAAAATAGAGTAATACCTAGAAATAACACTAACAAAACTCTCTACAAGCTATGCAAAGGAAGACTAGCAAATGTGAATCACTTCAGAGTTTTTGGAAGAAAAATATACATCAAAAGAGAAGATGAAAAAATGGGAGAGTTTGAATGTCGTGTGGACAAAGGAGTACATGTTGTTTACTCAAGTACAAGGAAAGAATACAAGTTTTACAACATGATATTGAAAAAACTTGTAGAAAGAATCAATGTAACAATTGATGAAACATGCAGACCATAATTAAAGGAAGAAGAAAATGAATCAATGGAACAACTTTTCAAAGAAGAAGTAGAAGATGAAAAGGAGGTAGAAGAGGATCTATCTCTTATTACCTACACAGATGCAGATTGGGTAGGTTGTATTGAGGATCGACAAAGCACCAGTGGAGTAGTGCTCTACTTGGGTGAGGTTTTAGTATCATGCCTAAGCAAGAAACAATTATCAATATCTCTATCTACATCCAAGGAAGAGTATATTGCAACAACAACATGTTGTACACAGGTTCTTTGGATGAAACAAACTTTGATAGATATATAGGTTTAGTATGATGAGCCCATTCCAATCTATTGTGATAATACAAGTGCCATCAGTATCTCAAAGAACCTAGTGATACACTCCAAGATGAAGCACATTCTAATCAAGTATCACTTTCTATGGGAACATATTGGAGAAAAAAATATCCGAGTTGAGTATGTGGGCACAAAAGAACAAGTGGCAGACATCGTTACAAAACCACTTCCACGAGAATCCTTTGAGTATTTTCGCCAGAGACTCAGAGTTATTTCTACCTCAAAATGAATGATTTTTAATGCTTATCTTATATGTCTTATATGTACATGAGGAATCACCAAAAAGAGGACAATTCAGTCAGGGGGAGGATAAATTATTTTGATGATGTTTTCGAAGGTATGTTATTTACAGGTCATCTCACCATTTTCGCAATAACATTTTTTATAGAATGATTCAGACCGTGAAATCGATAGGACATTGAGGAAATATATCCAAGCATATGTGGTAAAAAAATCATATTTTTTTTCTCTCTATATTTGGAGTTACACTTCATGGAAAATAGCGTTTGTGGCTAGTCATGAAACTAGTCTAAAACATGTGTATCGGGTAAAAACGTCATAAATGATTCATAATAGATCCAAATTCAGTAAGACCAAATGTTTTGGTTACATTACATTCTGTAGTATGTTTTTTAACATGTTTAGATCCATTCAACAACTATTCCATGCAGAGAATGCTCTTCAAGGTCTCTCTCTAGAATAAGCCAGAATTCAACAAGGTGTGCCATTTTTTATAACTCCTTTTCTAAAAGGTTCCAAGTAGTGATACTTGGAGGAAATGCACAAAAAAAACTGAAGAACATTGTGTACTACTTTCAGATCTTTATTCATTACAGGTACATAGTTATGATTATTTCAAGTTAAGGTTGTTGACTAATCCCATACTAGTCATGTGAGACTAAAGAAAAGTTTGATGAAAATGCTAGTCTCTTGTTGTGAAAGTCAAGGAATGTTTTTAGGTATGTGATCATATACACTAGGTCTATTAGAGATTTACAAGCCATATTTGGATGATGAAATTGATGAGTACTTTTCGTTAAGGTACATGTTTGGTACATGGTTGAGACAAATAGTTGATGAGTTGGAACATACATGAGGTGTATAGTTGATGATGTTGGTACATATTGGTGAGTCATAGTTGATGAATATTTGAAACATGATTGGTACATACTTGTTACATGGTTGGATGCACCTGTTTATGGTACAAGTTGGTGCATGATTGATGCACTTGTTTATGGTACAGGTTGATTACAAGTTGAGGTACAGTTTGATCCATGGTTGATGCATGGTTCATATTTATTGCTACAGGTTTACAATGGTAGTTGGCGAGTTGGAGCTTCATTCAGATTGTATCCTGATAAACAATAGGGTTGGATCCTCCTTCCAGTTACATATGAAATACAAAGGAAGTTGGTGCTTCCAATGAATGCAATTCTTCAAGACATATAAGAAAAAATATTATGTGGTTTTCTCCTTCTTTGGGTTTCCACGTAAAAAACTGGTGTACTATGTGTGTGCATAATTTTTCATTTGTTCATTTCTTATTTACTCTGTAGTTATTGGATAATAATGCTACATTGATATAACACTTGGATTATATGATTAAAAATGATTGAATTACTCTATTACTAATTCACCCCCCCCTCTTAGTAATCCAACAATTGGTATCAGAGAAGGTTCCTTCAGAAATCAATTTAACCACTGAAAGGTAGATCATGGAGAGCAACAACTTTCATAAAAATGGAATACCATAGTTCAATGAACAAAAGTAGACATTTTTGAGCTTAAGGATGAAAACATATATACAGGCATAGGGATTTGAAATTTGGAAATCAATTGTAGATGGATACACAACACTAGCAGTTCCGCCAACAAATGACAAAGCAGTGAAACTCGATCAAAATAATTCCAAATCGAAAAATGAACTTCTGAATGGTCTTAGTGAAACAATATTCACCAAAGTTGCACATTGCAAATCCGCTAAAGATATTTGGGACAAACTTCAAAATATTTATGAAGGAGATTCAAAAGTTAAAGCAACAAAGATTCAAACTTACAGAGGTCAGTTTGAGCAACTTAAGATGAAGGAAGATGAGAATATTGCAGCTTAATTTTTACGAGTTGATAAAATATTAAATGAAATCATAGGATTGGGAGAAGAAATCAAATAATCTGTAATTATTCAAAAAGTACTGAGATATCTTCCTATGAGATTTGACCCTCATATCTAAAATCCATAAGCATGGATGAATTACATGAAATCTTCACTGCATATGAAATGAGAACTGAATAGGAAAATACAAATATAAAAAAAGAAACCTTCAAAGAATAAAAAAAGTCAAATCAAAAGGGAATAAAAAAATAAGAACATACCAACAACAATGATGTTTCGAAAGATGATGAAGAAGTGGCCAACTTTGTCAAAACACTGAACAAGGGAATCGATGATAGGTATAAAGTTAAGATTCCTTTAATTTTTTTTAATTGTGATGCTATTGGTCATTTTTCTAACAAATGTCCTTATAAGAAAAAAGAGAAATGATGAAGGTTACTCAAAAGGCAAACAAACATATAAAGGCAAAAGAACCACAAATAAAGTTTTCAAGAAAAGCTTATGCACCAAAGAAGACATCTCATCATCAAATGAATATCAAGTCAGTGACATTGATACATAAAGAGTTATGTTCGTGGCAGTAAAAGAATCTGATAAAAAATACTTCGAAGAATAATATGAAGAAGCCAAAGAAGAATATGAAGAAGTCGAAGAAGAAATTGAAGAGGCAGAAGTTGACTATCGAGAGGAATTAATGTGTTCCATAGAAGTTATCAGAAGAGAAAAGAAGAAAAACAAGAAACTACAAGCAGAACTAGATAAGAAAGAAGACACTCAAGAACTAGAACAAATGATCACAAATTTAAAGGTTCAAATAGAAGAAGATAAACGAATTGAAGAATCACTCAAAGAACATCTAGAAGAAAAATTTACAAGATCATTGGAAATTTGGAAGCATAGATTGTCACATTAGGAAAGGATCTTCAAAATAAAAATATGCACAACAACTCAAAATTTTTGGATGACATTATCAACAGTAAAAAATCTCATCATGAGAAGTCTGGACTTGGATACAATTAGACAAAAAAAAGACCAAGCTCAAAAACAACAGAGAAAGAAACATATCCAAAAACCTATGCAGAAACAATCAAGGGGGATAGAAAGATTTACAAGGAAGATTGCAGGGACACTCCTCCACCAAGAATATTTAGATTTCAGAATCAACAACCAACAGATAGGCCTTAGGAAGAAGGAAAATTTATAAGAGTATCTCCTTTCAGAATATCATCAACTACTAGGTATCAAAATATATTTTTTGGTTTATGCTATGCATGTAATAATTTTAGACATAAAGATGTGAATTGAAGATATAACAAGAGGAACAAAAATAACTTTGAAATTCATACACAAAGGGGCTATCCAAGAAGACCTAGTGAAACACATAGAAGAAGTTACAACATGTTTGAATCTTTGAGCACTGAAGTGGAATGCTACAAATGTAAAAATTTTGGACACATGGCCTAAGATTGTAGAATGACAGTCCCTCCTAGAGAACCACAACATAATAACAACAGTCACACACAAGAACCTCAGAAAAGGACATGGATAAGAAATCAGGATCATTATAGAAATGAAGAATGCACAGTCTCTCTACAAGCTGAGAATAAGAAACGTGGTTGGTATGTTGATAGTGGTTGTTCAAAACACATGACAGGTGATAAAGACAACTTCCTTACATTATGAAAGGAAAAAGACGGATCAATATCCTTCGAAAATTATGATTCAACTAAAATCATTAGAAAAAGCACAGTCTGAATTGTGAACAAGAATACCAAGGAAGAAAATGTTCTACTAGTGGAAGATATGAAACATAATCTTCTAAGTGCGAGTCAAATGTGTGACCAAGGTCATAAAGTTACTTTCTATTCACAAAATTGCGAGATAAGAAAAGAAGGTTCAGGAAAATTGATTGCTACAGCTACGAGAACTTCAAGAAACATATATGTATTAATTGAGATTGGAAATGAAAAATGTTGTCTATGAAAGGAAGATGAAAGTTGTCTATGACACAAAATAATGGGTCACATACATTTTGATAACCTTGTCAAAGTCAGTAGGAGAGAAGCAGTCAGATAAATCTCCCAGATCACAAAACCAACCAACACTTTATGTAAGCATTGTCAACAAGGAAAGAAAATAAAGACCAAGTTCAAATAAAATGAATATTCAATGACAAGACCATTGGAAATTGTGCATACTGATCTAGTTGGACCAACTACAACAAAGGGTTTAAAAGGTGAAAAATACTTTATGTTATTAGTTGATGATTATACAAGAATGACTGTCGTTTTCTTTCTCAAGAATAAGTCAGAAGCTTTTGAAAACTTCAAGATCTACAAGGAAATGGTTGAAAATGAAATGGATTTAAAAATCAAATGCTTGACATCTGATAATGGAGGAGAGTTCACTTCAAAGGAATCTATGGACTACTGTAGTAGTCATGGAATAAAAAGGCAATTCTCCATTGCTAGGATGCCTCAACAAAATAGAATTGTTGAAAGAAAGAACAGGACAATACATGTAATGGCTCGAAAAATGATAATGGATTCCAAATTGATATATATATCTTGGACCCAGACAATGCATACAACAATTCACATTAAAAACATAGTAATTCTCAGAAACAACACTGAAAAAACTCCCTACAAGATATGGAAAGGAAGACCAACAAATGTGAAGCACTTCAGAGTTTTTGGAATCAAATGCTACATCAAAAGAGAAGATGGAAAAATGTAAAAGTTTGACTCTCATGTGGAAAAATGAGTAATTGTTGGTTACTCAAGCACAAGGAAATAATACAAGTGTTACAATATGAGATTGAACAAAGTTGTAGAAAGAATCAACGTAACAATTGATGAAACAGACAGACCATAATCAAAGGAAGAAGAAAATGAATCAATGGAATTTTTTTTCGAAAAAGAAGAAGAAGATGAAAAGTAAGTAGAAGAGGAAGATGAAGAGAATCAGACATAAGAAGAAGAGAAACTTCAGCAAGTGCCTCCAAAGACACATGGCAGATGAGTACAGAAGAATCATCCTTCATATCAGATTATCATAAACAAAGACGCATGAGTTGAGACCAGAAGAAGAATCCGTTCACCAGAACAAACACACCTAACACTCACATCTATGATTGAACCAACCTATTTTGAAGAGGCCAGCAAGGATGAATTTTGGAACAAGGCCATGGATGAAGAATTGGATTAAATAGATAAAAATGACACTTGGGAATTGGTTCCAAGACCAAAGGATAAGAATGTGATCGGCACAAAGTGGGTATACATGAATAAATTGAACGAAGATGGACATGTTACAAGGAACAAATATAGATTGGTACGTAAATCATATGCACAGGTTGAAGGAATCGACATTAAAGAGACATTTGCCCCAGTTTCCAGAATGAAAGCAATCCGATTTCTTTTAGCT
>SNQJ01S0145357.1:10559-21935 GCA_010110895.2 Picea sitchensis | reverse complement strand
ATAGTACCCCTAGCGTTTGGCTGGGAGGTACCGGTGTAGTCTCTACGGTCGGCGAGCAGGAGAGACACGGAGCATAGGAGTCATTTGTGGAAAGCGATAAGGCAATGGTATGTTTGTTTGTTGTAGAGTAGCATGCATTAAACTTACGCTCAGATTTAAATTTGATTGTAAAGGACATGATGAACCTTAGAAAAAGGGTTTTTCTCATTGTTGTATGATGCTTGAGGGATAACCATGGCCTGCGTACTTGTTTCGATTCTGAGCAGCATTTTTGTGCCCCTTTGTTTCCTGTCATTTAGATTAAAATTTTTTTTTTAGCGAAGGCATTCTGAGCAGCCTTTTCACGCCCATTGGGTTTCTGTCATTTAGATTTAAATTTTTTTTTATAGCGAAGGCTTTCTGAGCAGCCTCTTCACGCCCATTTGGTTTCTGTCATTTAGATTTAAATTTTTTTTTATAGCGAAGGCTTTCTGAGCAACCTCTTCACGCCCATTTGGTTTCTGTCATTTAGATTTAATTTTTTTTTTATAGCGAAGGCTTTCTGAGCAGCCTCTTCACGCCGATTTGGTTTCTGTCATTTAGATTTAATTTTTTTTTTATAGCGAAGACATTCTGAGCAACCTCTTCACGCCCATTTGGTTTCTGTCATCTAGATTTTTATTTTTTTTTGTTTTTTCTTTAGCTGCAATAACTGTGAAGCTCTGTGATTGGCCCTGTGTTGGGGGGCAATAGGTTTGTCTCCCTTCTCTGCCTTCTGCGTGAAGTTTCCACAATATTACCTCTGCTACAATTAGAGTGCCACGATAGCTACACCCTGAGGCAAGTAATGGCGCAGTTTTTCTACTGTAGCCACGGGCAAATTCGTCTGGGTATCAGAACCTATGTCATATTTAAATGACGGTGGTTGATAACTGATTCCGACAACTTCCCTGGCGAGTTTAAACCATGGCTGCGTGCATAGGCAAGCGATGCAAACACAACAAACTATCCCTGTGTGTAATAGGGATAAATCTGGGAGTGGTGTTTGGTAATTTGTTGTGTGTGGAATGCAACATGTTGTGCTGTAAAACGAATTGTGCTTTGTTGTGTGCGGGAATGCCCAACGTTGTGTTGTAAAACGATTTTGTGATTTTACTGTGTGGGGAAGGGCAAAACGCGGTGATGTAAAATGAACTTAGTTAGCAAACTTATTTCGCTCTTACCCTTTTTTTTCCCTTTCTTTTAAATTAGCATTGTGTGTTGATTGAGGTGCTTTAAACCCTCGAGACTGGGGGGTCAATTCGCTGGTGTAGCGGTGGATTTTGGCGTGTTAATGCACCGAGTGGTATTTCTTTATGTCTATCTATTAAAACTGGCATTTCAGTGCCCGGTTGGGTCACCGAATCTTTAACGCCAGCTGGGAGATTGTCGTAAATTAGAAGATGTCTTTATTGCAACAACATAACTTCTTACCTGAACCCTAAACTTGACAACCATACCCCGCGCGTCTTTTTTCTTGGACAGGAGTTTAATCACACCTGTGCGTCTTGCTGATTGGGAAAGAATGTCTATACCTGGGCGTCTTTGCTTTTTGCGAATGAATGTTTTTATTACAGCTGGATCTTGGTTGATTATGATTGTCTTAAATTATTGGATCGGATTTTGTGGAAGCAAGAATTCAAGTATTGACCTGGGTAAACTCAAATGGAAGCTTCTTGCTGAGGGGTATCACTATAATTTTTATTGGTTTGGAATGTGTGTAAGAGGGCTTATTTTTCATAGACCATTTAGATTATTCGCAGTTTTTTTTGCAAGGGAGATATTATAATTCAATGGGTTCCATTTGTTATGATCATTATATATCTTAAAGTTGGTTCTCCTTTGTGCCTGGTATTTTCATTGTTATATCCTCTTTAGAGATTTGTGAGTATAATAAATCTGTATTTGTTATCCCTCTTGTATTAAATTTGTAGTTATAGGTGTTCAAATAATATTTTCTATTCTAGCTATATCCGCACTTAAAATGAGTTATATATTTCCACTTTCTATTGTTGCAACCTTAAATATTTATATGACTCCTCCTTACTATGCTTACCTTTATTTATGCAAGGAGTTATATCTTGAGAAGGAATAATAACCCATTAGGGTTTATGTACTATACTTCAATCATTCTTATTCCCGTTTATAAATAAATACTAGGAAGTTTATGATCATTGATGACATCGAATTGTGAGCTCCTCACGTTTACTTGCAATGTTTTTCATGTAAGGCCATTGTAATTTTATGGTTGTAGCATATAAGAGGTGATGTAATTGTAAATCATGGCCCGGATATTGTGATATAAATGGAAGGGTGTTATTATTACTGTATTGAGGTACTGATCAATGTAAGGTAATACTTAAAGCTAATGCTCATGGCCAAGTTAATGATAAGGTTATTATGGGGTCGGGCAATGATTAAGGTGATGTAACGCCTAAGGTTAATGCTTGCGGTCAAGTTAATATTAATGATATTTGTTGATGATGTAATGAAACGCTTAGTATTGATGTTGATGGTGATGAGGTGGTTGATATTGGCATGTTATCGTTTTAGGGTAAGGTTACTGAATTTGACGTATATGACACATCCGATGTAATGTGATGGTCATTGTATTAGTTATGGTAATGTAAAATGAAAATTAGTTGTCATCCTATGGTAGTGTTGATGAAACTAATTATCCTTAATAGCAGATAGAATATAACGTCTTGAACTAAGTGCAATAGGTCATTATGATTTAGAAAATGGGGGTGTACAATCCATTGAACTTGCCTCAGTAAGGGATTTCTTATCAATTGGAATTGCTATAATTTGAGTTTACCATTATTAACTTGCGCATCGTAGAGGACTTGGTTGATCCTTAACTATTATTGTACTTGGATATTTATATATTTTATTGATTGGTCTGCTTGTGTCGGGTGGGATGTAGACACCTCCATGTTCCTCAGAACAGTCACTAGCCCTGAGACCTTAAATGGTTAAAATCGATGGGAACCTGGGCTTGAGCATTGATTATGTGTCTTGGAGGTCCTAACCATTGCAGGGTAGGATGAGCGGGTAGTCAGTTCTACTTATCGTCGTGTGATCGTCGATTATGCATACAGTTACTTGTCGCGTGTCCTTGTCGTCTTTTTATGTTCATCATGGTTGCGTCTTATTCATCGTCGGTGGCGACGCAGAGTGGAATGCGTTGATTGTTTCCTTTGTACACGCGCGCACACACTTTTAAACACACACACAAAAAAAAATTGCACTAGTTACTAGAGTTGGGTTGTCGTAACGAGGAGGTCGTTACATATACATACCCTACCCCCTTTTGATTTGAACCTGTGACATCCAAAGAAGAAACACGTGTTATTAACCTTTAAGCCCAATCATAGTGTATAAAAGACTTACTAAAGTATACATACCCTACCCCTTTTTGATTTGAACTTGTGACATCCAAAGAAGAAACACGTGTTATTAACCATTAAGCCCAATCAAAGTGTATAAAAGACTTAGTTTATTTCAAATCAAACTTCTATAATTAAGGACGATCTCCCTCGTTAAGCCTAATACAACCATTTTTCAACATAACCGCTCATATATGAGCCACCAAGATCTAATAGCTACATGCACAAACCACATTACAAAAATTCATGGTTTCATTGTATCAYTGAAAGTAAATATCAATGTACATTCCCATATCAAAGAAATCTGGAGCACCATCATAGTTTCACATAATATTACCACCTTTTTACGAGAGAAACATACACCTATTGAAAATGGCCTATTTTAACGGTCTTTGAATTACAAATGGKTTTTTAAGGGACATTATTTATAAGCTTAAAATATTATTGGTAGTCACACTAAATGAAGGGTTATGATTTCAATCATTAACTTTCTAGCATGAAAAAACATTGTCATTTATCATAAAAAAATTGGTGATTAACATAATTAACATAATAATGATTAATCTAATTATTAATATTCATTTTAGTTTTAAWTCTTTTTACTAAATTTAAGTTTTTTATTATTCCGGTGTTGTCCACTTGTTTTTACCACGTGTTGTTGGGTGAGTGGAGATTCAATCTCCTTCGACTTCTTTACCAGGTCATGGACGGTTTCCATTAAAGTTGTCATGGTAATGCTAGGTAACCTTGGTGGTAATGTCGGCCCTTTAATCAACTAATTGCTAGCGTGAAGTGGTGATGTTAACCTTATTGGATGTCTACGAGGGTAATGTTGGGTAACACTGCGGTGGTAATGCTGTCCTTTCAATCAACACAATTCTAGCCTGTGATAGTAATGGAAGATGGCAGCGGAAATGCTAGCATGTGGTGGTAATTCGAGCCTTAATGGATCATGCCGTGGTAATTCTACTCTCTAACTCCACGGTAGGATCCACTCGATCAACTACTACTCGAGATGCTAAGCTAATGGGTAAATTGGGTATGCACATATTTTTTTGTCCAAATGAAGAACAGCCAAAGCAGAGGACAATATTTCTGGTTATGGTGATTTGCATATACAATCATTTCTTAAGTTTTCCACTTTCTTGTTTTTATTGGCAATTTTAAAGCTTTGCAAAGTGTGATAGTTTCTTAAGTTTTTCTCTTTATTGTTTTTATTGGTAATTTTAAAGCTTTGCAAAGTGTGATAGTTCTCCTTCTTGTTGTTTTTATTGGTAGTTTTAATGGTTTGCAAAGTGTGGATATAAATTTAATTAGGTGATTATTGTTATAGTTACTTTAAAGCTTTTCAGTTTTCCAAAATAAATTAAGATTAAAAATTTAAATTTAAATTTCCGGTGGAAATTTCAATGCTCTTAATTAATGTATTTGAATTGAATAGTTTTCAAATAATGCAATACATAAATTTATGACCTTAACTTAGTGTAAAGGACCTCTTTCCTAGCTAACTTACTTATCAATTCCTAAACCCTAACCTTAATCTTAGTTATTTATAATATTTAACCCTAATTTTAGTTATTTATAATATTTAACCCTAATTTTAGTTATTTACAATATTCTTTAAAAAAATGGAAAATGGAAAATATTATGTTTAATATATATTTCATTCATTTGTTTTAGATAATGCACATTTGTTTTTTATATATAGGAAGGAAATAAAGCACTTTTTTTTCCATTTCTTAATACGGTTGATAGAAAGCGCACTCCATGCTCCAAAACTAGATTGTTCCATATGATTCCACTCAAGTTATTGGGTAAATACATGCGGTGGCTCACAGGAAAACATTACAGTTAATGAAATCAGCGCATTCTTTCACCCTCCGGCAAGTAGAAAGCATCTCACTAAGATCAGATTCCCTTTTTCCTTCGTGCATCATATTGATGACAAGAACACATTAAAAATAAAAGCCGGAGCATTCTTGTCAACGTCTGGTAAAAAGCATGGCAGAGCGCTCGCAAATTAGATATTCAAATAAAACCCAATCAGGACGCTGCTTTTATCCTCTTGCAAGAAGAAAGAAAATGAGAATGAAGCCAATCCACCACCTTCCTGCATAGTTTAAAGGACGACATTTATTTTGTTAATTTTAAAGATGGTTTATTCAAAGTAYAAACGGACAACCGTGGATAACCTTACCATGGATAAGAGGACAATGACGATGTTGTCTGCATTTCAAAGAAATATGTTGATCACTTTTTATTAGTCACTTCCTCCCGCCATGAACTATAGCTTGAGGCCAGGAACTATAGCTTGAGGGTTTAGAGAATAAGACCTATATTATTTTTATTATTCCAACTTTTTGCTAGATGAGTTATTGGGATACAAATTTTCTGTAAATATTGCACAATTCTTCACGCTTTTTAAAACGCATCATTAGGAATGGCCTCCTAAGTCCATCAAATTCTATGTCTACCATTCTATAATAGTTTACTCTTATTTCCTATATACATTAATACTTATAATTTCTGAATATATATAATAACTACTGTATAATTGTTGAATATCTACAACGTCTATTGGTCAACACTAGAAAGGATTTTTTTATGGGAGATATCCAAAGGATTTTAACAACTGGGTGGAGAGGTCGAACTTTGAGAACCAAGCGTGAGCTCTTGCATTAGACTTATGCTTTGATCTCGGCCCCTATCTCTACCCCTTTCCACTTCCATCCAACATTCTAGGGAGAGACCACCTGAAATAACTACAACAAAAAATAGAATCTTGGATTGCTCTGATCGATATCCACAATTTAGTCCTCAGGAGTAAAAACCTCATGATAGAAAGTGAGAGCGAGCGTACCTTCCATCTCGAGAAGCAACTTGGATGGATACAGATCGAAATGTCTTGTTTTAAAGGCGCCTTGTACCATACCGCTACTATCTTTGTCTATACTATATCTGATGGAAACTTCCAATAACTATTTATTTTTCTCGACTCTGGTGGGTAGTGATCCTCGTTCGCTATGGTGAGTAGTGTCAATTTAAAGTGAGTGGATAAACATGCAACCGTCATGGAAGATGGCCATGAATCCCACGCACAAATGCCTTTCTTTTCCAATGAAACTTGTTTAAACTTGTTAAGTGTTCTATTTTTAAGAGGTATATAAAAGTGTTTATTTATTTAATTTTTTTTTAAATCTTTAATTACTTTTAAAATATTATAACTTTTAATCTCAATGAAAAGTCTATCCAAGGATGGAGCTGCTTCAACTGGTATCAAATATATTACATAGTCTAAGATGCCTCAAGAGAAGCCTAGAAGCCTAGTACAGAATCACAGCATGGGTCTAATGAGAATTAAATTCCTTCTGCAAATAACCTTGGAATGGGTAGGTATAGATGTAGAGTTAGGATTTCATATGGATTTTGATGTCGAGTCTGTTTGAGTGATTCCTAATGTTTGCTCATGGATATTCCGACCCATTCTTGTTCTTCCTCCAACTAATGTACAAGTCATTGAGTGTTAGTTTTCTGAAGCTTAAAACGATTTTTATACAACTTTGTATAGAAGATCTAAGGCAAGCATTTCTCCTTTGATCCATGGAAAAGAAATATTACAATAAGAAATATAATAATAGTTTTGATTATTTTTTAATTGTGATTTTTGTTTGACTTAAATATATGGGGTTTATTTTTATTTACAGGATCAGTTTGATAGGTTTGTTGAAAAAGGAAAAGTTCTTCACAATTATGCATCTATTCTGGCATTGCTTTAGAGGTTGTGCCAGTGTTTGTCATCATCCTTTTCTCGTCATGAGGTAAGTTGTACTTTTGAATCTCCTTTGTCAAGTGTTTTTTTTATTGATAAACATTATATTGAGCTCCAAAGATCAAGAGTCTATCTTTAATTGGTATTTCTACTAAGTGGCGTTGCTACGTTATAGACAAGTCGAGTGATACACAATAGTATTCTAATATGAATAAGCTAGGAAGACAGTTTCTTCTAGGAAGACAAATGTCTATTAATGGAGATTCATGTTCTGCGTCTTCAAAAACAAACGTTGAAGAAGTGGTCAAAGATATTCCTAACGGTGAAAGAGGAGAATGCCCAATTTGTCTTGAATCGGTTGACAATGCAATCCTAACTCCACATATGATGAGGAAGAAGTTAGGAGGAAGAGGAAGAGGAAGAATAAGAAGTTCTGTCAGAGATGGATGCAATAGCAGTCCTGGAAATACTGGTGAAATAGGTCAAAACCCAAGTAGCAGTCGAATTTGTAGAGAACTAACAAAACCAAAGATTCAATGCCATTACTATAAAAAGTATGGACATTATGCATATGATTTCAAGAAGAGATGGTATAATTAGAACAAGCAAAGTCAAGATCAGTCAAACAACGCAAATAACCAAAATCACGCTATGTTTATGGAGTGCATTGTAGAAATTCTTATAGTCTCACCAGTTGAATGCAATGTTGCTCAAGCAAGTCCATGTGACATATGGTATTTAGATTGAGGATGCAATAACCAGATGACAGGAAACATGGAACTGTTTTCTAGTTTGGATGAGTCAATCCAAACCAAGGTTACACTTGGAACATATATCCAAGTCACTATCTTAGGCAAAGGCAGTATAAACATTTTAACTAAGCAAGGAGAACAAAAAGTTATGTCTGATGTATATTATGTTTCTGGTCTAAATCATAATGTGATGAGCACAAGACAAATGTTACAAAAAGGATACAAAATCTACATGGAAGATAATCACCATGTGATTATGGACATATGCCGAAGAAATCAACTTGCTGTAAAAATCCAAATGACAAGTAACATGATGTTCCCATTGGCATTGAATCCATCCAAGAAGAAGAATACAGTGGTAGATGTTGGTAAAGGAAAAAGTGTGGATTCAAACACTACATTTACAGTAGAAAGTGCAAACAATTCTAATGAATAAAATAATGCATGTAGTACTAAGAAATGAGAAAGTGGTGCAGAGATGAAGGAAACATTCCAATATGAAATACAAGATGATTCTTGGCTATGGCATTTCAGATTTGGAAATTTGAACTCTGGAAATCTAAATTTGCTACACACAAAGGATATGGTAAGAGATTTTTGATTGATTGCAAAAACAAAAGGGATATGTGAAGGATGAATATTTGGCAAGCAATAGAGAGAATCATTTCGAGTTGGAAAGTCTTACAGAGGAAAAGATCCACTGGAAATTGTACATTTAGATATTTGTGGACCAATGCAAACGGCGTCTATAAGAAGTAATACTTATTTTCTAGCATTCATTGATGATTTCTCAAGAAACACATGGATTAATTTCCTAAAGCATAAATATGACCATTGAGTTGTTTTTGGCAGTTTAAATCACTTGTGGAGAAGTAGAGTGGCTATTAAATCAAGTGTCTAAGAACTGATAGAGGAGGAGAATACATTTCAAGAGAATTTTAGAACTTTTGTAAAGTTCATGGAATCTACAATCAATTTACTGCGTGATATACACCACAGCAGAATGGTGTCTCAGAGAGAAAGAACAAAACCATCATGGAAATGGTGCACAGTATGTTGACAACAAAACATTTGTCAAATGAGTATTGGGCTGAGGCAGTGGCAACTATAGTATACATATTGAACATATGTCCAACAAAGAGTGTGAAGAACATAGTTCCTCAAGAAGCCTGGATAGGATTGAAGCATAATGTGGAGCATTTAAAAGTTTTTGATTGTGTTACATACGCACATGTTCCAGATGAGATGAGAAGAAAGATGGAAAACAAATGACATAAATGTATGACTGTTGGGTATTCTGAAGAAACAAAAGGATACAAATTGTATGACCCTGTCGCAAGAAAAGTCATAATCAATGGTAATGTTCATCTCGTGGAGAATAAAGCATAGGATGGGACTGTAGAAAATATAGTTAAAATCATTAATGCTATTGCGCATGATGATATAGAAGAAGGAATTGTTCAAACACCATTCACATGTCAGTGCACAGTCCCATCTACACCTGGCACTGCGACGCAAATCATAGTGCAGAGTACTCTAGTAAGAATAGTAGATGCACAGTCTACACCTATAGCACATAAACACCAGAAAGCAGTCTGAACAGTTCTACATCTCTAGATCCAACATTATCAAGTTTGTTACCAAGAAATACAAGTCTGTGTGACATCTATAATGAAGACACAACAAATTCATTTTCAGTTTTTTTCTCTATTTTCACAAATAGATGATCCATTAACATTTGAAGAAGTTGTCAAAGATGATCTATGGGCACAAGCCATGGATGAAGAAATCATATGCATAGAGAATCATCAGACATGGAAGTTGGTAGATGTACCCGAAGATAAGGATGTTATAAGTGTCAAGTGGATTTATAAATCCAAGCAAGATGCAGAAGGAAAAGTACATAAGCACAAGGAAAGGTTAGTTGCAAGAGGTTTTACACAGTAACCTCGAATTGATTTCAATGAAACATTTTCACTAGTTGCACGCATGGACAGAGTAAGAATAGTGTTAGCAATTGTTGTGCAGTACAAGTGGAAAATTTATCAGATGGATGTAAAGTCAACATTTTTGAATGGACACTTATAAGAAGAAGTGTATGTGGAACAATCACAAGGTTATGATGTTCCAGGACAAGAAGACAAGGTGTACATATTGAAGAAAGCATTGTATGGATTAAAGAAATCTCACAAATCTTGGTACAGTCCCATATATTCCTATCTCACACAGAATGGATTTCAGAGAAGTGAAAATGAGTCAACATTGTGCATCAAATTAAATCAACAAGGTAATATGTTAGTTGTTTTCTTATATGTAGATGATTTGATTTTTACAGGAAATTTCGGCATAGAAGAATTCAAGTCAGTCACGAAGAATGAATTTGAAATGAATCATTTGGGGCTTATGAGATATTTTTTGGGAATAGAAGTGCACGAGTCCAAAACTCACATATTTATCTCACAGTCTAGGTATGCGCATGAAATATTGAAAAGATTCAATATGATAAATTCATAAGAAACCCCAACACATGTCATAACAAGATTGAACTCAAGAAAGGAAGATAAAGGGTCCAAGGTGGATCACACACTGTTTAAAATATTGGTAGGAAGTCTTTTGTATCTCACAGTGATAAGACTTGATATTATGTATGGAGTGAGCCTAATTTCAAGGTTCCTGGAATCTCCAAAATAATCGCATTGGAGGGAAGGAAAGAGGATAATGAGAGATGTGAATGGAACAAAAGATTTTGGCATAAAGTACTCCACTTCACAAGATTTAAGACTCATTTGATACACTGACAGTGAATGTGGAGGTAGCATAGATGACACGAAAAGTACCTCTGGGTCCACATTTCATTTTGTAATAGGTATGGTATCATGGGCATCAAGGAAGCATCCCATAGTGAATCTTTATTTATCATAGGAATAGTACGTCGTAGATACAAGCACAACTTGTCAAACAGTTTGGATGAGAAGAATGTTAAGAGATTTGTTGTAGAAACAACAGGAACCAACAACAGTATTTTGTGACAACAATTCAACCATCATGTTATCAAAGAATCATGTGTTTCACAAGAAATCAAATCATATTGATACAAGGTATCATTTCATCAGAGAATTGGTGAATAACAAAGAGATCTATTTAGTGTTTTGCAGGTGAAAAGAGAAAGTCACGAACATTTTTACAAAGTCTTTAGCAAGAGATGCATTTCAACATTTGCGTAGTAGTTTGAGAGTGTACACAATAACAGATGAGTGACAGTAAAATGTAAATTCAAACTTTTGATGTAAATATTTTTTGCAATCCCACCTACCTATAATTAAGGGGGAGTGTTGGAAATAGTAATTACAAGTAAGTGAGATCTTCATGTATCCACTAATTTGTCTATCAGACAATTTGTCAGTATTTTTTGTCATTGAGTCAGTCTGATAGTCTGCACGTGCAAATT
>SNQJ01S0145356.1:4494-28598 GCA_010110895.2 Picea sitchensis | reverse complement strand
GATGGAAGCACCAACTTCCTGACACACAGGCACCAACCTGTACAAGCTGCAACTTGCTAAGAGCACCAACTCTCTGGATTCTCTAGCACACACTAGAAGGAAGCACCAACTCCCTAAGTGTTCCAAAACCAACTGGATGGAAGCATCAACTTCCAGTTACACATGCACTGACTTGTATAATAGAGAACAATAGTTCTCCCTTGCACCACCCTACCACCCTGGTTTTTCTGGTTGCAACCAGATGGAAGCTACAACTTCCTGTGTTCAAGCACCCACTTGAAACTCTGAGGATGACAATCCTCCCTAGCACCACCCTACCACTTTGATTATAAAAACTTTGTTACTGAAACTTATTACAGTGATATAGAGTTTGTCAAAGGGCTTACTAGTCTCATCATTGTTCTCCTATACTGCTCTTCTCTGCCTGCATCAGTGTCTTCCTGCTCGCATCTTCTTGAGATTTCTGATATTCTGCTCTGTCTTTGCATGCACACCTCGACTTTCTCTTCCTCTCTCAGATATGCATTTATGTTCTATGTCTTTCTTCTGCACTTTATGCTCTGGGTATTATTTCCATTCTATGTGCTACGCCTCTTCTGTGTGTTTCAGCTGCTACACACAACATGCTTCTACCCGCATGAATAAATCCTAATAGAAGAAACCATCTTTTCGTTGTTCTGCGTATATTTATAATGCCAACTCCTCTGCCAAATCATACACCTAACTCTTCATTCTCTCTAGCAATCATGCTGAGCTTGTTCTTCATGAGTGGTTGTTATCCTGAGATTCTTTGGCTTCTCTGGAAGTTACAGTTTATGACTCTCTTCCATCTGTCAAGTGTCTTTATGATGAGCCTTTATTCCAATGGAAGTTACCTCGAGACTCTTCATCTCCTTTGGCGATCATCCTGAAGATCTTGGAATTCTCTAGCAGATACAATCACTCTGTTTCTGGAAAATACAATCAGTCCATTCTGGTAGTTACAGAGAGAACCTCTGCGCGCTCATCCCTTTGGCGCCTTTTCCCTTCCTGAGAAAAACTTCACAGCATGCGATATATTTTCTTTCTAATCCCCTTCCATTCACGTGACCATGAGTTGTGATTAGACGCCTATCCAAAAGGCACTTCCCGAACTCAGTCTTTTGAGCGCTAGCTCCATTTCTTGATATGAACTTGGGCGATGGTCTCTTGTGACCACGTGGTTGCGGGCGTGAGCTCTCTTCTCGTTAGCCCCCTGTTGCATGTGACATCAGGCTACGTCCTTGCGTAAGCGAATGATTGTGGGCATGTCCAAGAGTGGCTTCAGATCAACCGCTTTTCTCCTCACAATCCACCTACAACTGCCACGTACCCTTTCTCCAAAACCGTGGTTTCAATTGTGGCTTGCCCTCAAAAAATTAACTTTCGAGCAACTTTTGATCCTGTAGTCAGGCGTGATCGTTAATCTCATAGTCTCTAACAGATTTTCTCGATCAACGACTCCAATCTATTCTCTTTTCATGCCTTATTTCTTCTATCCATGTGTGATCTTAGTCTCAATGACCAAGTGACATGTGGCCCTCCAAACCAATAGATGAGATCGATTTCACCTTTCAAGATTCGAGAGTCTCAATTCTCAAACTTTGCTTGCTCCCGGAGAATTTCACTTGGAGTCAACGATCTATTGACACGTGGTCTTCTCGAATCAACGGTCACAATCCCTTCAGGTATTCAGGGTTCAGAAATCTCAACTTTCCAACCTTTCAACCTTCCTTTGCTTTTTCTCGGAGTTGATAATCCACTGATGCATGTCCCTTTCGGATCAACGATCATGATCCTTTCGCGTCTCTGGACTTAGGAATTCTCAAGTCTCAACTAGAAATCCTTGAAGTGATATTTCTCTGAAATCTCATATCAGCTGACACGTACTACCCTTGATGATCAACGGTCGAGATTTGTCTTCGACGATTTTCACGTTCTCCCCATCCACAAACTTCCAAAGTTGTGGATCTCGCGCTAGCTTTTATCCTCGACAATGGACGACCCCAAAACACTTCAGGAATTTGGAACTTTGGGCAAGTGTTGGTGGTAAAGTTCCCGAAGTAAAACTCCCAGAGTGATATCACTTGATGACGTGTCATGAGCCTAGTTGATGCCACATGTCACTCAGATTTGTGATTTGCATGTACTTGAAATGCCGAATCAACTTGACACTTGTCATCACTTGATTATGCCATGTGTACTTGCTGACGTGGTCTACCACATGTCCTTGCTAACGTGGTCTATTGACGTAGATATCCCTCACGTCCTTACTGATGTGGTCTGCCACATGTCCATGCTGACGTGGTCTGCTGATGTAGATCTCCTTGATCTAACGATCATCATATGTTCTCCATATACGATGGTCCTTATTCATTTCAGATTTTTGGCTCTTCGAGCTTCGGGTTTTTTAAATCTCAAATTGAAAAATTTGAAGTGAGATTTTTCCGGATCTTAAGCTCCTCGCATATTTATACCCAAAATAAGTATTGTTCATCGATCATGATCCTAGATTGATGGCTCGATCTGTCTATGATGCAGCTCTTCTAGGCTATCCTATCCTTCCACTTAGAATGATCCAACGACTGACGAAAATTGGCATTTCGAGAATTTCAAATCTCAAACTTTCTGTAGCGTAACCTCCTCACATCTTTAGACCCAAAACAAATGTTGTTCGTTGATCAGGATCTTAGATCAACGACTCGATCTTTCTACGATACAACTTTGTTATCTTATCCTGTCCTTCCATTTAGAATGATCCCATGACTAACGAAAATTTGCATAAATGAGATCTCAGATCTTATCTCTCTTATCCTATCCTTCCATTTGAAAATGATCCGACCACTGAAGGGTATTTCGATAATCGAACTCTCAGCCCTTTTACCTCGCTTAACCTATCCTTCCACTTTAAAATGATCCGATGGTTGTGAATATTCTCGAAGAAGATCAACAATCAAGGATGGTTGCGGAACCATAAATTGCTAGTGATTTAACTCGTCACCAAAACTCCACAATTTGAAGTTATGCGTTGTTGTTGAGTCAACCACAATCGTCAATCTTCAAATCTATAAGATCAGATGCTCTTGACTAATTGCGGGATTGGAACTAACGCGATATTTAATTATCCTTTCTATCTCCGCAATCTGTCCCTAGCGTTGATCTGGTGATTGTGCATACGATGGTCACAACTCAATCTGACTTAATCTGATCATTTGTTGGATCAACCACAGTCGTCGATATCCGAGTCTATGAGATTTGATGATCTAGACCAATTATGGGATTATAACAAGTGAGTTGTTTAATTCTTCTTTCGCTCCCCGCAATTCATCGTTGCCATTGATCTGGCTTGCAGATCCAACAATCACAATCCTCCAATGGTCCTTAAGCCCACGGTCACTCATATGAGTGACGTCCGTTATATGAGACGATCAACACCGTCAATTTCTTGATCGGACGGTTGTTGAGGTTCCTCACCTAGAGCTTACACTTTTCCTTTTGAGCTTTGATCTTTTCATATTGTTTGCTCCTCCTCCCGAGCTTACATTTTTTACTCCATGCTTTGATCTTTGCTTACTGTTTTCTCCTCCTCCTAAGCTTATGCTTTTCCTGTTTTCCATCATAGTTGTTTTTCTTTCCATCAATGACAAACACACTCTTCCTGTAAAATATGCCAATAATACCCCCCTTTGGCATTGATGGCAACCTTGAAAGGTTGCACTATTCTGCTTAGACCTCCAACTGTAGCATCCAGACCACAACTTTTTCTCCCCCTTTGACATCAATTTCAAAGAAAACATGCTCCCCATGAGTTGTTGCAATAATTTTCGGAGGTTCAGATATTCAACCAACACATACTCCCCCTGACATGATGGATTCTCTTATTTGAGTCCTGCAGAGTATTTGTATCTAACTCGGAGTCTTCTCCTTATGATTCTTTGACCTGTTCATCTTCAACTTCAGTTGTGTCCTCTATAGCAGACTCAATTCTTCTCACCTCTCTTACTGGGACTCCTTCATCATCCTTTCAACTACTCCATTTTGTTGTGGATTTCATGGGATTGTGTATTCTCTCTTGATCCCATGTTTATCACAGAATTCCTTGAAATCACTTGACATAAATTCTCCTCCTCTGTCTGATCTTACTGCTTTTAACATTTTTCCTGTTTGATTCTCAATTAAAGATTTAAATATTTTAAATTTCTCAAATGCTTCAGTTTTTTTTTTTTAGAAAAGCAATCCAAGTGAGTATGGAGTAATCATCAATGATCAACAAGAAGTAGTTTTCTTTCCCTATGCCTTTCTGTCTTGATGGCCCACATAAATCCATATGAACTAATTGGAGTGGTTTTTCCGTTGAAGTAGAGCTCTTTCGATTTAAACCGTGTTCTGGTTAGCTTTCCTACTTGGCAGGGTTTACACACAGAATCTAGTGGTTTTGATAATTTTGGAAGATCTTTTACTGCCTCAAGATTTTTGAGCTTGATTAAGTGGTTAGAGTTTAGATATCCAAATCTCCTATGCCATAACCAACTTTCATCATGTTTTCTTAGATGACACTCTTATCTATCTTCTTTCAGCACACATGCATTATTATCCGTCCTTATGCCTTTAGCCACCACTAGTCCTGAGTTTACATTCTTTACCTTACAATATTTGGAAGTGAACACCTCTTCACAGCCTCTGTCAAAAATTTGACTTATACTGAGCAAATTATGTTTTAGACCATCTACAAGCAGAACATCTTGGGAATCTCCTTTGCCATTACTCAAACTCACTATCCCTTTACCCTTGATTTTACCTGGTTCATCATTTCCAAAGGTCACATTTTTTATTTTTCTTTTACTTATAGACGGAAGCTTATCTTTGTCTCCAGTCATGTGCTTGGAACATCCATTGTATATATTCTAGGGGTCTTTTTGTTTTTGAGCTGAAAGTACTAGACCACATTTTTCACTACCTTTCTTTTTCCATGTGCTGGCATTTCTAGCTAAGACCTTTATCCTTGGATTTGCTTTGTAATTATTCAGATGGCAATTTGCAGCTTTGTGGCCAAATTTATGACAATTATAGCATTCTATCTCATTGTTCAATAGGTCAAAGAGATTGGTGCAACATTGTCTACTCATTTGTTGTTTAGTTCTATGTTGCAAGGATTGTTTATTTCTTGACCTCCTCAGTTGCATGTCTCTAAACTTGACTTGACAATTTGCAATCTTATGACCAAATTAGAGTAGTAGAAACATTAACCATGGAATAAATTTTGGTACCTGAAGGATGACCTTCTTCTTGGCATTGGTTTCTCTATCTTCTAATATCTTTGATTTTGATCAGGGATCATCTCGTCTTTATTAGCTTTTGGTGACAGAGAACTCACATGGTCTAATTGTCTGTTGACTTGAAACTTGATCATATTTATTAGCTCTTTGATTTCTAGATGTTTGTTGCTCGAACCACTTACATAACCTGAACCAATCTTCAACAAAGGATATCTTTGTTTGCTCAGAAGGTTGTTTAGTTCTGCAGAGGCTTTAATGCTTGGAAGATTTTGGAGATACAATGCTTTAAACTTCTCCATATCTTTTATGGTTTTTACTACCTCTTCTTCCAAGGCTTCACATCTTGCCTTCTTCTCTGATAACTGTTGTTTCAGAGTGTCCTCTATTTTATTTTCCTCTTCTAATTCCACTTTTAGCAGGGCAAAGTCTTCATCAGTTTTTTTAGCATTCTTTTCAAACTGCATCAACAACTGTATTTGTTTTCTCTTCTTAAGTCTGAGTCTGTTAATCTCTTCTAAAGCACTGATTAGTTAACCTTCCATATCAACCACAACTTCTTCATCATTAACATCACTTCCTGTGCTTTTATTATCATAATCCTCTTTGGCCATAAGCATAAATTTATTAACCTTATCTTCATAAGAAGAGTCACTATCTGTGTCTCCTAAAGAGTCATTGTTTTTTACACATAAACTCTTGTTTTTAACAAGTCTCTTGGATTTGTACTTCTCTTCACCTTTAGAGTTCTGGTCCTTCTTCTTGTGTGGACACTTAGATGCAAAGTGACCTATATTTCCACAGTTAAAACATTTGAAGGGAAACTTACCTTGATACTTGCCTGATCCTTTCTTTAGTCTTCTCACAATTTTTTCTTCAATTTCATCAGGCTCAGAATCCTCATTCTTATCTGCTTTAAATGATGCTTCTCTAGAGGTGGGTTCATCTTTAACTATCCTCATTTCATATGCTTCTCCTAGAAGTTGATCAAAAGGCATATATTTTAGATCATTAAGTTCTTCTATAGCAGAGATCTTTGGGTTGAACCTATCTGGTAGAGATCTCAAAATTTTCTGAACTAAAAAGGGTTTCTCAATTTTTTTCACCAAGTCCTTTCATTGCATTTACTAGTTCTTCAACTCTCAGAAAGTACTTTCCAATAGTTTCATCCTCTTTCATCTTTAGTTTTTCAAACTATACTCGGTAGGTTTGAATCTTGGCGTCCTTTACCTTCTCATTGCCTTCATAACTGCTAATGGGTTTGTCCCACATTTCTTTGGCAGATTCTAAGTGCATAACTTTTACAAATTTTGCTTCTGCAAGCCCACTTAGAATAACATTCATAGCCTTAGCATTGAAGCTGAATTCTATCTTGTCATCCTTAGAAGCTAGTACAACCAGCTTTACATAACCAGTCTCTACCACATACCAGACATTTTCACCTAAAGCCATTATGTAGGTTCTCATCCTAACTTTCCAGAAGGAAAAGTTTGTTCCATTGAATAGGGGGGCCTTATTGTTTGAAGTTCCTTCATGGTTAGTCATGTTTATGTTGATATTATGGTAGCTGCGGGAGGTATTTACCTCCACATGTAAACCTGGCGAGAATAGAATACTCTGGAAAGCAAGAAGAAACCCTAATGAGTTGGCTAATAACCCTAGAAGAATTCTCGTCTTAAGAAGATAATTTATATTAGGTTATTAGCCTCCAAGAGAAGAAGTCGACCAGAAGAAATAAAATATACTGAATAAACAGATACCTAGAATGAGAGGTCGGCCCAGGCAGTTAGCCAGATTCACTATAAATACAGGAGGCCAGTCTTCATTCTAGCAGGCAGTCTCAGAATTGCAGAGCAACAACTTGTGCACACTACAATGCCCAGTATTGTGCACAGGTTTGAGGAGAGCTGCCATTGCAGCTAGCAGATCACGTTTGTCTTGGACTATCTCTTGGTTAGGGTTTGGACTATCTGATCAACTCTTGTTTATGCTCTATTCTTGGGGAAAGGTGCGCTACCCTTTGTTTGGCTATCTAGCCTAGGGTTTTCTTCCGGAATGATTCTCTGTCAAGGTTAAGGTGCTCGGAGGGTGGCTTCGGCCTATGGTTGGGTGAAAATAGTATTGTCAATGATAAAACAAGCACATAAATTATATTCTAACAGGTTATGGGCCCACACCACCTTCATTCATTCTAACTGCTGGAAGGAAACATATCCGTAAGGATATTGAGCTCGTTGAAGAACTGTCGCTAGGGTTCTAGCAAAAGCAGTCACTAAAGCACTACCACTAGGGTTACTAGCAGGTGCAGTTCCAGAAACCCTAATCCTCTCATTGAGGCACCTTAAATGAAGGGATTGACCTAATCTCTGGATATATTAGTGCACCCTAGCCTAGCGCATCTCCTCGTACTCTCAGCAAGCCAAGATGTGAAGTTTGAGTTTTTGGTCAAATCTAGGGTTGACCAAGTCAAAGAAACCATGACTTACTCTATGAAGTCAGAAAACAAGTTATATGGAGCTTCTAACTTCAGAGCGTGGAATACAAGGATTGACCTCACCCTTGCCAAGAATAAAGTGATGGATATCGTGAAAGGAAAGATCATGAAACCAGAGTTTGAAGAAGATAAAGAGAAGGAACCACAGAACGTTGTAGCTATGGAGAAGTTCAAAGACGGTGACATCAATGCCATGAGTATCATAGTGGATTCTATAAAATACCACTTGATACCCTACATCTCCCATCTTTACTCATCGAAGAAGATGTACGATGCCCTAACAAACCTCTTCTTAGTCAGAAAAATTGGACAAGTAATGAGTCTGAAGAATGAGCTCTGTGACATAAAGATGAATGATGATGACAGTATAACATCATACTTTGTGAGGATCTCTCAGTTAAGAGATCAACTACAAGCTATTGAAGAGATCATTTCAAAGAAAGAATTGGTCACTATGGTCACTACAAGAATCATTGTCCCGAACTAAATACATTTCAGAAATACAATGCTTCAACTGTCGAAAGTATGGTCACTACAAGAATCATTGTCCCGAACTAAAGAAAAGGAAGGAGACACGTGAAGCATCAGTTGCCGAAGAAAAGAAACCTACAAAGAAGACTAAGCAGGATGAAAGAGACTTCTTCTTCTAAAGGTAACAATACTCTTCTTAGTTCTTGTACATATCTTGTTTGCATAGTCTCTACACATATATTGTATATCTGTCTCTTAGAAGATAATGTGTTCCAAAAATAACTATACCTATGGAAGAACAACAAGATAAGGATTTCTATCATTATACAGTAATATAAAACACATGAGCAGGATGAAATACATCAAACAAATCATAGTGAGCTATTACCAAGATAAGAGATAAGTTGAAATCATGATCAATCTTGAAGAGACTTATAAGAAGCAAAGACAAAATAAGTGGGAGAAAGACTTATAACACTTTACAAAAGCGAATAAGGATGCAGACAGAAGCACAAACTCTCCTAAATGGAGGGAGCCAATTATATAAAAGCATGCATTCATACATGAGGCAAGGATTAGGAGGGATCTAATCGTATGATCCATTAAAGATGATAAGTATATATCCATGGTAGCGAGCCCTTGAAAGACAATAGATATTCAGTCCAACCTCGAAGAAGTCATCCTTGAAGAAGCCTTAAAGTATCCTAGTTGTCCATCGGATCATTGATCCTATGATGAAAGAAAGAAATGGAATCTATAGGAAACTCCATGGACCCAAGAGATAAAGAAAAACATCGAGGAAGAACATGTGAATGTTCAAGGAAGTAAAGAGAAGCGGAACAACCCACGTTGAAGTTGTGTCGGGAATCACAAGATTACCAGTTTTATATGAACTCACTAAAAGCAAATCAAGCCGGAGGAGGCTGAGACTGTGATGAAGAACAATGTATGGAAGAATTAAGAATATAAGCATTGCGAGATCAGAGCTAGGGTTCTCGGATGGAGGGAGAAGACTATGTTTATTTCGTTCTGATCATAACGGTTATACCTCTACATGAAGATCTGTTATATCATGTGACATCCATGGTTGGAATTATACATGGTCATCTGAAAATTGTTCTCCAGAACAATTGAACAAGAGCATATGAAGAGCAATCTCAAGATTTTAAGGCATACCAAAAAGAGACCCTTGTATTGAGATGGAAAAAGATAACTTGGTGGAGAACCTCATTACCTGTGAGAAGCGTGGTGAGAAGATTTTCTATATGAGATATTTATTACCTCAAGATGATTGCAGTAGATCGAGATCTCATGGTAACTTGAAGAAATTTCACATGGATATGTTCTAGTGTTCCAAACAATGATATAATTTATTGATGGAATCTACATGAAGTCTTCAGAGAAAAACAGTGTTCCAAACCGAAGTACATTTGAAATCAACAAAGCATCATTATACGTATTGAAGTCTAGAAAAGGAGAAAGTGGTTCTCGATAACATATCTCCTGAGATAGGCAGATAAGCGGTCTTTGGTAAGCTTCTATCCAAGATGAAAGAGTTTGTGTGCTCGAGCTGGAGCTCGTGGAGAGCGAAATTCCCGTATTGAAAAAGGAAGAATGACTCCCAGGTTGGAAGGGAGAACTTAGCGATATGATGATTTATGGATAGTCATTTTCAAAAAATGGTCGAGGATGACGATTTCTTTCTAGTTTGGAAAAGTGGATGAGATTCCACAGCCGAATAAACATTTTCCTAGTTTGGAAATAGGTATGGTGCTAATGTACCATAAACGTGACTTCCCACATTGTGGATTGGCAGGAGTGTTCTAGGAAGTCTCTCTTCTTGAGGGTTACTCAAAGAAAAGCGGCTGCCGGACAATTATTTCTCATTGTGGTTAACATGAGAATGGTCCATTTTGGAGAGGTTGGTAGAGGATATTCCTTTCCTCTTGTGGTTAATAGAAATGGTTGAGACAGAGTCATTCACTTAGGGTGTATTCATTCTCTCGAGTTGCACTTTGTTTAGTGCGGAGGAATGGCCAGGGGGTGGGAATGGTCAGGAACTCAGCAATCAGGGACATACGTTCCTTAGGGCAGATTTATTCTCTCTAGTTTGCACTTTGTTTAGTGTGGAGGAATGGCCCAGGGTGAGAATGTGCGGGCTTTGAAATCGAGGACAATTATTCTTCCTTTTTTGAGAAGAATAGTCAAGATAGTTTATCATTGATGTCTTACCTTTTGAGGGCATATGCTCTTGAGATCTCACAGATGTGAGGTGGAAGAATGGCCTATAGTTCAATTGTATATCATAACATTGTTTCTATAAATTTGATATCGAGGATAATTGTTATGAAAGGCAGTAGATGTATACTACTATGGTGGATGTATTCAACTGATTGTGACTATGTATCACTGATCAAACACACACAATGTGCTACTTGGTGTGGTAGTGTACCCACTAGATTGTAGTTGTGTACTACTATGGATAGACATAGTTGTATTATATTGAATGATGTGCATTCCCAGTACCTTGAAGACTATCAATTGTTGAAAATGATTATCAACTAGATGGATAATCAATGAACAGAGATTTCCCATACGGAAAATGGTTTAGGATATTTATTCTTCTAGGAAGTATGCCCAGATTATAAGAATGGTTTTTTGTATCACTCTATGGAGTGATCATTATGTCTGATTACTCAGATTGAGTATGTTTTCGAGAGATGATATGGCTGATGACATTGATGGTGATGATGGTGCTCATGATCTAGTCTCATGAGATAGTCTAAAACGACTATGTTGATGTTCTGGGTGAATGGTATGTTTTGTGCTCAAGACCATTACTTGTAATACCTCCCTAGCTAGGAGGGAGTGTTGATATTATGGTAAATGCAGGGAATTATTTGCATACGTGTAAACACTGATGAGAATAGATACTCGAAGTAGAAAAACCCTAATGAGTTGGCTAATAACCCTAGAGACTACCGACTCGAGAAGATAATTTATATTAAGGTTATTAGCCTCGAGAGAAGAAGTCGGCCAGAAAAATACTAGCAGACAGAGATACCTAAAATGAGAAATTGACCCGGGCAGTGGCAATTCACTATAGAAAGGCCCGTCTTCATTACGTGAAATGATCTCAGAAATTGCATAGCAACAACTTGTCGCACTAAGTGCCCAATCTTGTGTCTTGAGTTTGAGAACCATGGCAGTACATTCATGACTAACGAGATCCGTTTGGCTTGGATATCTTTTTGGTAGGGTTTTGAACTGTCGATCCAGCTGCTAGTGATCTGTATCATTAAGGGGAAAAGGTGTTGCTGCCTTTTGGCCTATCAGCCTAGGGTTTCTTTTGGAAGATTCTTTGTCAAGAAGTTTAAAGGTGCTAGAAGGAATTGGCTTCATCCTATGGTTAGGTGACAATAGTATTGTCAATGTTAAGCAAACATCCATTATATTCTAACAATTTAAAGCTCTAGGATCCTACATAGATACAAAAGGAACCTGCTCTGATACAATTTGTTGGACAAATGAGAGGGTGGGTGAATACGTTATTCTTGTGCTTAAAACAAATTAAAATAACATTTAGCTTCTTTTCTGAGAACCGCTCAATGATGATCACAATAATGCGGAAGTAAAGCAATAAAATATTCAACATCAATCACACATGAAATATCTGAGAGGCAGATATTTCTGAGGAAACCCATAAAGGAAAAACCTCTTCTTGATATGACAATGTCTTTATTTTTTGTACATTATCATTGTTGTGGGCACCAACTCCTTTCGAGGCTACCACCTCTGATTTACAATCAACAACTCGCGAGCACCAACTCCCTTGTGTTCCAACACCAACTAGATGAAAACACCAACTTCGGACCTGCTTTCAACTGTACAAAAGTACCAACTTGTTGAGAGGCACCAACTCTCACGGATTCTCAGCACCCACTGAGAGGAAGCACCAACTCCTTGAGGTGTTCTAGCACCAAGCCGGATGGAAGCATCAACTTCGAGTTACAGCCTGCCTGTATAATAGAAGAATAATGTTGTCCCTTTCCACCCTACCACCCTAGTTTTCCTAGTTGCAACCAGATGGAAGCTACAACTCTTATTCAAGCACCCACTTGAAAACCTGAGGCGAAAAAGGTATTCATCCTATCACGATGGAGTGAAGACCACCTACCACTAATATAACAATAATAATATTAAAAAAAAAAAAAAAAAAAAAAAAAAAAAAAAAAAAAAAAAAATAAAAATTATATTAATATTAACACAAATAGGATTATCAAATTAAAAAAACCCACTAATATAGCAATAATAATATTAATACTACCCTTAAAAATTAACCCTAATTTAACCTATAATTAACATAAATTAATATTAATAACATTAACACCATCTGGCTATCAAATTAAACCACTTAATTCATTAATTAAAACACTATTTATTACCTATTTTGGAAAAAATCTCCTCAAAACTAGGGTTTCACTCAGTAAGACCAACCAGTTTCCACCCTCTCATCATTATTTTGATAAAGGGTTCTCTTTTTCCTCAAGGATTTTTTTCCAAAAGTTGATCTGTTATTGGTCCAAGCGTCGACAAACTATCAAAAATATGGTTCTTCAACAATTTCTAAATTTGGGCGAATGCAGTGATGAAGTTCCATTAAAACTCTGGGTAAACACATCACTTATACGTCATGATGATATTTTTGAGCCTACATTATCTTACATCAACTTTCGGATTTATTGATTTGCACGTACCGGAAATGTCGAATCAACTTGACACTTGTCATCCTTGATTATGCCATGTGTATGGCGGCGGCATGAATCTACTTCGCGTGGTGTGCCACATGTCCTTCTTGATGTGTTTTGTGACGTAGATCTCACCTCCGCGTCATGGCGGCATTGAGTACGCTGATAATGATTACGCCACATGTGCGTATTGATGTAGTCTAATAAATGTATCCTACTCGATCTAATGGTCATCATTATGTTCTCCGAGATCAGATGGGTGTATTCATTCGGATTTCGGCTCTCAAGGCTTCGGGTATTTCAAATCTAAAAAATCTGATGAATTTTCGAACTTAACCTCCCCTGCGCTATGTTATACTCGAACTAAGTGTTTGTTCATCCGATCATTGCATTTTTACATCAAAATTACTCTTCAATAGTATAGCAAGTGTTGTCATTACAAATTATTTACATGAGTGTCGCATCACTTGTCATAGAAGTCTCACAAACATCATATTGCCATCTTTCCTATGTCATGCTTCTAGCGACGACCACATAAGGACACTTAAGACACCTCAAAAGACTAGTTTTGAAGAAATCGGATTGACAAAATTACAAGCCTTTTGCCATAGAAAAACCACTCCAAAATGGATTTTGGAGAACTAGGGCTCCCCTACCCATTGTCAAGGAGTGCTGGTGCTCCCTAACCTTCTTTAGGGGAGCGTTCCAAATGCTGTCCTTGTACCTTATTGGGGGCTACACACCTTTTACGGCGGATTTTGGTTTTGTTGAGCTAAGCAGGGAAGAATCCCTCAAATCTCGAAGGTGGTTGGATTAGAATAGAAGGTCAAGGAGATGATCTTAGGGAAAGTCCTCAACTAAGGAGAAGAATCATCAACTTATCCCCAAATATCTCTCAAGTGATTGGGCCTCTCCAAGGTTATATAAAAAGGAGGCCTCCTCATGGTGAAAGAAAGGAGAAGTGGAGACTAGAGATTGATACAAAAATTATGATCCACATAAGTGAGTAGTGAAATGAGAGAAAAAGATTGGAGATATGAAACTATGATCTCATAAGTGAGATGTCATCAAAAAAATGGAGTGTAGATTACTTTAGCAAAGGGGTTGGACAAGGCTGGAAAGAAGTTGTTGCACCTTCATCAAAGGATTGTAAGTACTTTTACTTGTTCTTATCAATACATCAATGCTTGGCTTGTTTCTTTCAAACTTATGCTTGTTCACAAGAGTTTGTCTTCGGTAGATGGATCTATATTTGAGATAATCTCGGTAAGTAGGAAGTCCATTGTATCTTTGTTTGACATTTCTCTGGGACCTATCGAGAGGCTTCGGGATCGAGCTTTCGGCTTCCGGACTTTCAAGGACAAACATGGTTAATAAGGTACATATCTTTCTTTTTCTCCTTCATATATTAGCTTGATTATATCTAAAAGATGTTAGTGTCCATGTTAAGCACTTTTCTATCTTGCCTTAGAGGTCACAAGACTAAAGAGTCGCTTGTCTGCTGGAAGATTCACACGTAAAAGAAGTGAAAAGCACTACGGGGAGGAAGCTTTTTTTTTTTTCTTTCCTAGATCTTGTTTTGGACCTTTTTCCACTGATTTGATCTTCTCCATACTGTCTCTTTGATTCTTATATATGATTGATTGGCTCTTGATTCATCATATGCAATTTGATTAGTGATTTTGTTTGATTTTTGAGTTTGGGCATTTTATAAAATTTTGAAGCATAGCGCTCCCCTACCCTTGCTATCAAAGTGTTAAAACTCCCTGGTGGTCTTACACAAAGTGTTGTAATTCTTTGGTGCCCTTTACACCAGAGTGCTCCCCCTTTTTTTGTGAAAAAATCCTCTAGGTTTTCAATTTATGGGTTTTAGTTTTTGTTTTACTTGCTCGAGTCTTACAACCTCGGTACATCTTGGTCTTGGCCTTCAACACCATGTTTTCTAATAATTGATCCTCTTTTGTTTGGAAATTTGACATTTATTTCCTTGCCTTGGGAGTCACTCTTTGTGTTTGTTGACCTAGAGTTAACTTGCTATTTTCTCCTCATTTATCTGTTAAGTGGAAGCTTTTGTGGGGAAATCCAAAGGTATGTGACTTTTCATTTGATCTTTGAGGTCAATTTTTCAGGCATTTTCTCTTTGTTTAGAGGTTTTTGGTTCTTGTTTGCAAACTTGGTTATCTTTGTCTTTCTTGTTTATTCACGATGAGAGTGGATTTTTGTTTATGCAAGGTTTGCTTATGATTGATTAATCCTGAAGTCGATTAACATTAGAAGGTTTACATCTAATTATCATTCACATATAAGCCAAAGGACATGTTTAGTGATTGGTTTGGATATTAGAAGGCATTTTTGATTTTTTTTTATCATTTCATTGGATTTGATTGAGAAACAATTGTATGGGGATGTTGCATCTTAGTGTTTGATAAGTGAAAACAACTCTTTCTCTTTCCCTTAAATGGGCATTCATTGAAAAGGATTGCTATCATTTCTTATGCATTTTTTTAAAAATTGAGTCATAGCCACCATCGGTTTCATTGTCATACACCATTTGAGTAAGGAACATCACCAAATGAACACTAAATTAAAAATTATCTAGAGCATTTTGTTTTAGGATCTTCCACCAACATTAGACTAGGATTAGCACTTTGGATTGAAATTTGTAAGTACAACTCTCCAAAGTTTTTCAAAACAAACATTAGCATCTTCCGATAGGGAGAGAAATGCAAAGTGTATAGGATTTCTAGGATCCCCTCTCACACAAGGGTTACATGAGAGTTGCATTAGAGAGAATTATGGAGATATCCTCCATGGTTTAATATTTGTGATGAATTAGGATGTCATTATATTGGGGGTAAACGAGGGTATACCCACGATTATATTAGTAGAACCTCTCGAGTTGATTTTGGACTTGTCATCCACGTCCATATGTTGGATCGGACGTCGATTGTACGTAGCCTAAGAGGGTTGACTCGCAGTTAGTGTCCTTAGTTTCCATAATCTTTAGGTACTTACATGAGGTGACGGTGAAGGGAAGTCTCACTATACATAGAGCGGACGATGAGGTCCAAACTCCACTCGAGGGCTCCTTGGAGGGTAAATCCACAATTAACGCATGGAGATCTTGCGCAATAGGGTGTAAGTTTGTTAAGCAGGTCGGCATTGTAATTGTTCCACCATATCCTAGGCCCTTCTTGACTTGATCATGCGACATTGATTTCATCACCAACTAGGCCACAATCATCGAGAGAAAGTTTTGTTTTCTTGGTTTTGATTCCTAGATTTTATTAAGCATTATGTTGTTTCTTTTAAGTTAGTTGGCCTAGATTTTTGGCGTGTGTTGTTCTCCAAGATTGATCCTATAGATGATAAAGTTCTTCATAGATCACACAGGATGCAAGGGTTTCCTCTAGAAGGCTACCAACCCTTACCTCTAACCTCTAGGAAGACGTAACTCAGGTGGAAGGTGAAAATCAATGGAACCTTTGGGGAATTGTTGTTTCTTCTCCATTAGACAATCAAGAAGGAACTTTGGTTACAATTGAGAATCCAACTCCTCGCACTAAATATGTGTCAGAAACCCCTCTTGAACCACTTTTTCTTATTTTAGACTCCCTTGGGAGCGTCATAGATGAAGAAGTCCCACAAATATCAGAGAGGATTTTTACCGAAACAAATATGGGATCCACAAAACCAATATTTAGTGATAAGTATAGGACTCTTGTTCATCCTACCATTGCAGTAGATAAAAATCCCACATTTTCTCATTATGTATGGAGGAATCCATCGTGATGTGATATTTATGAACATTTTGAATCCATTCGACAACCCTTTTATCCTCATGACCCTCCCAGTGAAATGGGACCATCCGGTCAAGATATGAATCACCCCATCGATCATGTCATTAACCCTATTGTTGCGTCATCACAAGTATATCCTAATGTTGGATTCATCACCTCTACTCATTCCCAATATACTTTGATCCCCACTTTTACAAGCTTTCACTCTACAACTCCACATGTTCATGATCTTGATGGAACATGTTTGCACGAGAAGAATCCGCGGACCTTCTATCCAAATAAATCGATGGAAACCACCATCTAGTGGACCATATCCTCCTAGAATACCACCATTATATGGCGGGCCTACCCCAGGGGACAACCATTTTTGTTGAAATAATGTAGCGCAAAGTGTATTCTTATTATTATTTGATATATTATTCGCTGGATCAATCCCCATTATTGGATTGATCGTAATATTCTAATATATAAGGACCAAATCCCCTTTTGTGGATTGGTCATAATATGAGCAGCAAAAGGCAAAGAAGTTGTGCAATATGTCAAAGAGGCCACGAGAAAATATAATAAAGGTGGTGCACAACCACCCGGTTTGAAAATTGACCTGCCCGATGAAGAGACGCCACACGTGCCAAATTTGTATAAATAAGGAGGCTAGCACCTCCCTTAGACACACAACTCACTTGCTTTCGTTGAGAGACAAGTTTCATAACTACAGTTGGAGAAGAAGAAGGAGAGTGATTGCATCTTTGGAGAAGACATGTATTAGCTTAAGGGTTATCACTTGGCATTGTATTGGCTATCTATAATAAGGAAGTTTGTTGGGTTTCTTCTTCCTAGAGGGTTTCCGGATAAATGTTTTGTCTCACGGTGATTTGTGTAATTCTCAAATTGATCTTGTCTTATGTTTCTATTATCCATTGAAGAACTATAATAATAGCTTCGTATTAACATGGTATCGAGCCAAGTTGAAGGAAGCATGCTTTCACAAGAGTGAAAAGCGTCCTTTGTTATGTACATGCAAATTATGGATTTTTGATGGTGAAGCTTTTGACCCTAAAATACCTAGAAAAGTGTGCCCTTCCCCAAGGATTACTTTGGCACTCGCAGCACACCCAGCACTAGGTGGCTAGATCTCCGGGAAAGTGAAACCCTAGTTTCACAAAGTACCAAAAAGTACCGAGGAAAACCGGTGTACCGAAGTACCAGTAACAAGGTACGAGAAAACCCGTAAGCACCAGTCCAGAAATCCATCGATCAAGTTTGAGGGGGTAAAATTTTAATTTTCTCATATCCAAACACACCGGGCTACTCACCTCATCAAAGTGCACCTCGGTAGAAAGTTCGAATTTGATTTTGAAATTTTCATTTTTTGGTCATTTTTTTCTAGCTCCAAGTCAAGACGTCTGCAAGCACCAATCTTGTTGACGAAATTTTGAAGGTGTGAAAACTTTCGTGCTACACGGAAGTATAGGATTGGATTCGTTCTTGAAGAGAATGACCTAGCAAAAGTCGTCAAAGAAGAAATTCCGGAACCCGACGATACTGCAGAAAAAAGCCAAGCATCAAGGACATGTCGGGGCCAAAAGAATCATGCGATTCAATCAAAGATACGATTCGTATAGCGATAAATCTAAAGAGACTCAGAAATGTTTGATGCCTTGACCCGGACTATATGAAGGAAAGAACATAAGCCGGAAGATGAATCTAATAACTCAAGCCCGAAGAATACAAGGATTGAGAAAGGAGAAACAATTAGGAATATTTCTCCCGAATCTCGAGAATTCAAAAGAATAGTTAGGGGTGTGGAGTATAGATGAAGAGCGAACTCATAATGATATCCTAAATGGTCTCACAAGACCTTGGGAATCCTTGGGATGCTTTCATCCAATTGATATGTGCCAGAACGGAGAACTTGAAGTTTGATAGTCTATGGGAAGAATGCATCCAGAAGAAACAAGAGTAGCTAACCATTAAGCACTACTAGCAAAAGTGATGATTAATCCCTAGCTACTCACACCAAGAGGAAGGAAGAAACCACGTTTCAAAAGGAGACTCATAAAGATCTCAACAGCCAAACAAATTCAATAATAAAGAATCTCAACCAGGAGATTTAGGAAGAAAGGGTGTGAAGGAAGAGATTACTCATCGTACAATGCTATCATTGTGACAAGATGGGACACATTGTGAAATTTTGTCGAGCCCGGATAGAAGAATACAAGACAAAACATAAGAGTCACCATTCCCGATGTAGTCGAAGATGAAGATCCGCCCACATAAGATGATAAGAAAAGATTAAAGAGTATGTATTAATCTCGGCCCTCTCGGGATCTGTAACGCCTGGAGGAAGGGACACTTGGCTCATTTATAGTGGTGCATCCAAGCACATGATGACAAGACAAAGAGACATTCTCTCTTTGTATCTCAAAAAATAAGTTTTACTCATAAAGTGACACTGGAGATGATTATAATATCCCATCAAGGAGTGGAGAATCAAGACACTTGGAGATGATTACCAATATCCCATCAAGGGAGTGGGAGAATCAAACCACAAACTGAATTCAGGGAATTCACTAAAAATAAAGGACATACTATATGTACCAGGTTTGAAAAAGAACCTACTCTTCATTTCAGATTTAGAAAAGAAAGGCTTCAGAGTTGCCTTTATAGATGGAGAAGTTCTTATGTGAGCTAAAGGAGAAACCTTAAATGAAGCAATCATCATTGGAAGTGAATAAAATGGCTTGTATAAACTAAAGGGTCACTCAGAGGCTGCCATGACCCATGCCATTGAAAACTCATGTGAACTTTGGCATAGAATATTAGCTCACATCAACTTCAAGGTGCTACCATACATATGCAAAGCGGTCACAGGTTTTCCAGAACTCAAGGTTGACCATGAAGGCATATGCAATGGATGTGCACAAGGGAAGAACATCAAGAACCCTTTTCCGAAGAGAGACAACAAAAGCAGAAGGAGTCCTAGAGCTCATTCATTCAGATGTATGTGGCCCAATGCCATCGTCCTCCATTAGTGTGTATGTATATTATGTATCATTTATTGATGATTATTCTCGTAAGACCTGGGTATATTTTTTGAAATATAAAGATGAAGTGTTCAGCAAGTTCAAGGAATTCAAAGCCTTGATAGAGAATCTTTTCGAAAGAAAGATTAAGATACTCAGGTCAGATAATGGAGGAGAATATACCTCAAAAGAGTTTGTGAAATTCTGCAAAGATGTTGGGATCAAGAGGGAACTCACTACTCCCTATAATCCCCAACAAAACGGTGTAGTTGAACGAAAGAACATAAAGATAATGGAAGTTTTGAAGAATATGATCTATGATTCAACTTAAACTTATTGAACCATAATTTTGCTAAATTTTGTCATCTACAGACCGCAGTTTCCCATTTGGAAAATTCCATGCCCATCTGGAATATTTGATGTTTGTTGTTATCGAAACTTTCTGTCTGACAACCATCATCAATTCCCCCCTTTGTCATCTGAAAGGAGAGACCACAAGTAGTTTCATGAACCATCATCAATGGAATTTTGAACTCCCCCCCTTAAGGTGCATGAGATTTACATCATTGTACTCCCCCCTTCTAGGCTCAAGAGAGTACCATACTTGTTCCATTTGAGTACAACACAAAGTGGGCATGCAGAAAAAACCACATGTTATCTCATCCTGTGAGGGCCATGCTCGAAAGCTACGCCATAAGGGGACCACTTATGTGAGGTACAAAAAATGTTATGTGCTACAAGATTGGTCTTTACTCGAGATTTAATTCTTCGGTAAGACTTATATAATCTCTTGGTTGTTGATGACCTATTCCAAGGATCAATCTAGTCCATAGTGAATCTTCAATGTTGCAGGTTTCTTCAGTGTTGAACATCTGTCTGAAGAATGGTTATGCTTGCCACAATGTTGTCAAGGATGGAGATCAAAACATTGATTCTCCATGTGACCAAGTCAATTACAATGTTGGCACTTATCATTCTGATGTTGAACTTGAACAGGTGAAGTTGAAGCTTCTTGAAGGAATCCAACACTTTGGAACTTGATTGGTTTGGAATAATCAGGAATATGAAAGGTAAATTCCTTGTCATATCCAAGTCCTGTTCTATTCTTGTTGTAGATGATTTCTTCCCAAGGTCTGATGATGGGCTTGGAAAGAGTATTATGATGGGCTTGGAAGTGGATTTACTGCATGTTGATACATCATTGAAAGGTTTTCTTCACTGAAATCAAAAGAAAAATCTTGAAATGTAGGTTCATGAATAGATTCAACTTCATCTGAAACTGATTCTGAAGTTGTATCATTGTGTTGTTCCTTCACTTACTGTTGATCAAAAGCATCATCATCATAGAGAGGGTTGTGCTGAACAAAAATTAGTTCAGAACACTTCATTGGCTGTTTATTTTTTAGATCAGTCAACTCATCATTCAATAGTTGGGATAGAGATTGAAGAAGTCTAACTTTAGCTTGTGTCACTTGCAAACAAGTTAGCAACGATTGAAGAGTTTATTTGTTCAATATCACAGTGTTGTCTTCAGTGGTGTTTATTAGAGTGTTCAATAACTCTAATAATTCGAGACTTCGAGCCATTTCAAAAACACTAAAATGAAATCTCCTTGTGTAGGTAGATCCTGATTACAATTTGACTCAATAGAAGAAGGCTTATATGAAACTCGCTCACTTGAATCGCTTGCTTGAACTTCACACTTGCTTGATTTGATTCACACTCGCTTGAACTCTTCTTTCTTGCTTGCTTCCAGGAAGTTGAGGATGTCGGTTACCACCGAAAATGCATCCCAAAGTATTACAATAATTTGAGTTTCAAGTATTCATCCTTGTCAATTACGACTCAAAATGATTCTAGGGTGTTGGGCTCAGCCGAAAATGCACCTTATGACAAATTCAATTCAACTCAACTTGATATTAAAAAGACAAGTAAACTTACAAAAGGACAATTTGCAAGTTACAATAAATCTTGATTCTGAAGTTGAATTACTCTTGAATGTGTTGTCGGTGCTTTTGAGTCTAGCTCTCTTTTTCTTATGAGCTTGACTTGTTCATTTATTTAGTATTCTTTGTTGATGCTTGATTTGCATTACTTTTTCTTGAATGCATGTTCATGAGTAACATTGTGTTTGGGCTTATGTGTGTTGCAAAAATTGTAAGTTTGTTTATGTCAAAACTAGACAGTAAACTTACTCGTAAGAAAAACATGAACATTTCACCACAACACACTACTCAAGGTGTACCTAAGATCCCCTTATTCAATTTCGAGCAGATCTAGGACACTTCAACACCAAAAAAAATGAACTTTTATTATGCTTAATACAATGAGCTCTTACAACTAAGAGCAATTTAGTTTTCAATTACAACCTTTGTTACACATCTCAAAAAGAACATAAATATGTTCTTCCTTATGGATATACCTTCTTATGACATCTCCCTAATACAATTAGCTCTTAATCTCCCTCACGCTTATCAAAGATTTAACCCCCTTTTACATAATTAAAATTTCTAAATCTCTTCTCACTCCAAATAAATCATGTTATCACTTTCTTCACATAAATCTTCTTATCACTCCACTCTCATAAAGTTATATCACTCCGCTTTCATAAAGTTATAGAGATATAAAGTAATATTTGTATCATAATACTTTATACTCCATCTTATAAAAAACTTTAAACATTTAAATCCATACATATAACTCTATGTACATGTCACTTAAAAATTGAAAAAGTAATTTCCTAGATTCATGCATATATGTGTCTATATTTGCATGGCATGGCTTCATAATTTGTAATGAAACAAATTTAATTTCCAACCAATAAGTCGGTCAATACTTGAAATCAACGACACCTACCACACGAAGATCCTTTGACGTATGAGAAGATGAGCAAATTTTGGAGTGAATCATGGATGGCTTGGCGTTGAGTATGACATGCTATTGAGGTGGAGATCCCTCAAAACGGGGGCACACTGAACTAAAATTGCTGAGTTGAATAATGGATTGCTGCAACAATAAAACACTGCAAACATTTTTTTAATCGATTATTAGCTTGAACACCAGGAATGAACTTCTATAGCAATGAATGTTGGGGGCATCATTTCCATGGTTCAAGTCACCGATCTCAAAAACTCGACCTCGACTCTTGGAATTCAACTACCTTTTCTTTTAAATTCTACAGATTTGTAACTTGTCTCAATTCCTCTTTCTCTGTGTGATCTATCAAACTTCCTTTCTACATATGCTTCAATCAACTTGTTTAATGAAATGTTGGTATATCTTCTCTCAGAGTAACAACCTTCAACAATTTGTGCATCATTGGCCTGCAACCTGATTTATCTCCAATAAATGTGCAACAATGTGAGAATATGTTCGTCTGCAAGGTCATATTGACATCCTGGAACAACTACATCGCCCATCCTATCTTTTCATCCGATGTAGGTGTGCACAAGATCTGCTCCTGATATATTCAATGGATCCTTTCCTCACATGAGCACCTTCAAACAACGACTTTTTTAGTCACATAAATTGGTGATTGCCTCTACAGTGGCAGGGAGGCTCACTCCCATGGAATTTCGCAACTCATTTCTATTTTACTCCAGAGAAGATACCATGTGTGGCTCGTCCATGTGCGTGATCTGCTGTAAGGACGTTCATTTAGATCCAATCTTAGAATGAAGGACCACCAAGGATCTAAGAATTTTAGGGCATCGACCTATGCCACTGAGCTCTCAAGGCCGAGAAGAGGCATGCGTAACCTGTTTGCGCAATGATTTCCCTTGATCGTGGGCCTGCTCCTACCTAAAAACGTGGATTTGATCTTGCAAATTGAACATAAGTTATGTGCAAGATTAAATGTCTCCCTTGTGTAATAAGATGAATTTGTGGTGAACAGTCTTCCAACAACTCTCATTCTGATTCATGTATCTTCAATCTCTAACATTGTGCATCCAAATGATTGTGGATCTTCATTTTGTTTTTGTTGAGAAGCATCTTGATTTTGAAATCCTCACCATCCATGAAAACTATCATGGTGAAGCTATTAGGCCCTTAAGACCATAAGAGCTCTGATACCAATTGTTGAAACATAAACAAGAACAACAACATGGTGGAAAAGGCTCACTAGCCAACACTCTCAATTGTATTCACTCCAATGTTACATATTTATAGTACAATGGGTGATGCCACCTCATAGAGAGATTTTCTCTAGATCCTAAAATCATGCATGATGACTAGGCTAGGCAATCTTAACTAAATCATTAGTCATCACTTGAGGA
>SNQJ01S0145355.1:0-16547 GCA_010110895.2 Picea sitchensis | reverse complement strand
GCACCTACACCTGGACCAACAAAAGATCTGGTCACCAACAAATAGCTTGCATGCTTGATCGCTTCCTCATCTCAAAAACTCTCCTTCTGGAAGGGCCCCTAGTAGATTCCAACATCCTCCCGAAGGCAGGCTCGAACCACTGGTTGGTTCAGCTTTAGGTTGACACTAATGCTACCCCAAATCTTAAAACCATTAGATTTGAGAAATTTTGGCTCTCCCATCCAGATTTCCAGAAGCTAGCCTGTCACTGGTGGAGCACAACAGAAACTTAGAAAGCTACAAAAATGTATTGCTTTCAGCAAAAAATCAAATATTTCAAACAACAGGTGCGCAAATGGAACAAAGAAGTCTTTGGTAACATCTTCCAGGAAAGGAAAATGTTGGAACAAAAACTAGAGAACCTTCAGGGACAAATCATTCATGCAGGATATACTATCACTTAGCAGCAATATGACAATGAACTCAAAAGGCAACTTGAAGAAAGACACAAGAAGGAAGAAATCATGTGGAGACAGAAATCACGGGTTCAATGGCTCAATGAGTGAGAAAAAAACCAAATTCTTCCACTGTTCCAACATCCTATTAACTCATCAGGAAATAACACATGAGCTGACAGATTTCTACAAGGATCTCCTCAAAGAACCCAATGAGGACAGTACCTCAGTAATAGAGCGGGTGACCCAAAATATCCCAACTATAATCACCCAAGAACTGAATGAGGCTCTCATGACACCAATAATGCAAGCAGAAGTGGATTAGGCTATTCAAGAGTTACCCGTAGGCAAGGCTCCAAGTCCATATGGTTTCACAACATACTTCTTCCACTCCTACTGGCCTATGTTAAGGGAGGAAGTGTGGTAGCTGGTGGAGGAATCTCGCAGCTCAGGAAAAGTTCTTCCAGCACTAAATTCCACTTTCCTCACTCTAATTCCCAAAGAAGAAAGGGTCACAAATCAAAATAACTGCAAACCCATAGCTCTTTGCAACGTGATCTACAAAATCATTTCCAAGGTCACAGCTCTAAGACTTAAACCAATTCTCCCCTTCATCATCTCCAAGGAGAAATCAAGATATGTCGAAGGAAGGAAATCATGGACAACGTCATACTTTTCCATGAAATCATTTAGTTGCTCAAAAGCACCCACACTCTAGGTATGCTTCTAAAACTTGACCTTTCAAAATATTTTGACAAATTAAGCTAGAAGTACATGAAATCTCTCCTATCAGCTTTTGGTTTCAACAAGGATTGGATCTCTTGGATAATGAACCTCATTTCCTCAACTTTTTTCTCGATCCTCATCAATGGTGTCCCCTCACAACCCTTCTCCCCCTCAAGAGGAATAAGGCAAGGCGACCCTCTCTCCTGTTTCCTTTTTGTCATAATGGTTGAAGGTTTAGGATGTTATATCAATACCTCAATTAAAAATGGGCCCCTCCAAGGCCTCCCTCTTCATGGGTTACAACAAACATCCTCCCACAACCAATTTTTCGATGACACATTGTTAATGAACACCCCCACCGTGCAAGAAGCAATCAAATTAAGTTCCATGCTCTCTGATTTCATCAAAGCCTTTGACACCACCTTTAATATGGCCAAATAACAACTCTTATTTTTTAATACTCCAGCAGCTATCCAACAACACCTTTCTCAACTTCTGAATACCCCTTTTTCCACTCTGCCCTCTCGATACCTGGGACTCCCTCTCTTTGACTCAGCTTCCAGAAACATCTCCTGGGATTTCCTCCTACTCTCCATCACCAATTGTCTTAGAAACTGGACCTTTCTCTCCCTCAACCTTCCAGCCAGATTGGTTCTCTTAAAGTTAGTTCTCCAAGCCATCCTAACTTACCTCGTCTCAGCCCTAGATTCCCCTCAATCTGTCATAAAGAAAATAAGGAATTTGCAAAGAAACTTTCTATGGCATGGACACAACCCGAACAAAAAATGGGCCCTTGTCAGCTGGGACAAGGTCTGCAAACCCAAATCTTCAGGCAGTTTGGGCCTTCAGGACCCTGGAAAATTAAATAGCACCATGGGAGAAAGAATTTTGTGGAGATGGCTCAAAACACCAGCAGAGATCTGGGAAAAACTCTGGAAATGTAAATATGCCCCAAACACGCATCATAACCAACTCATAAGAATGCGGGAGAAAATCCAAGGCTCCAATATCTGGAATGAAGCCTGGAAAAAATGGCCACTCATACAGGAACATGTTTTATGGAAAGTTCGCAATGGCCAGGACACCCTCTTCTGGATGGATTCCTGGTAGCAAATTTGACCCCTACAATTGGAAGAAAATCTACAATCCTATGAAAATCACATCCAAGATCTGACCACTCTCAAAGTGGCAGATTTTTGTACAGATACCCCCAACAACTCTCCTTGGCGAAGCTGGAAATCTACTCATCATGAAATTCAAGTGGCAACAGACTGTGACCAACAGCACTGGAAACAATCTACTACCCAAAGGTGAATCCAGAAAAGCACAGACCAAGACATTCTCAGATGGAGATACACACCTCATGGAAGCTTCACTCTCAAGGAGGGATACACTCTTCAGGATAAATTCCATAACATTCAGAAAGATAACATCTAGACAACAATATGGAAATCCAAACTCTGCTCCAAAATATCTAATTTCCTCTATATTCTACTTCAGAACAAGATCTTAACCTAGGACAATCTTCAAAAATGAGGTTTCATCGGCCCCTCAATCTTCCATCTCCAGGCAGAAACCATGGAGAATCTCCTAAATAACTTTCCACTTAGTGAGAACATCTGGAACCAAGCCACTCAGCTCATTCGAAGAACCAAACGAGTTAAAAACAACATCATAAGCACCATCAGGGACTTGGGCTCCGGTTCCTTCAAAATTCCTATCCTGAACAAAACATGGCAATTCTTACCAGGCTTCATCATTTGGCAACTATGGATGGAGAGAAACAGAAGAATCTTTCACTCCTAGCCATCTCCTCCCACCCTCCTCTAGAACACAATCCTCCTGCATCTCCAGGAAACTCTTCAGCTGCAATCATGGACCAAGGAAGACTTCCCAACTGACCCAGGTGAGCTCTCGCTCCTCAAATCCTGGGGATTCTCGTTTTCACACTCCACCCCTCCTCAGCAGCCCCCCCTTTTTTCAAAATCCCTCAGTCCCTCTAAGTGGATCCTCTCCCCGCAAGGCTTCCATAAGGTCAACTTTGATGGTGCATCAAAAGGAAATCCAGGACACTTGGGCTATGGCATGGTTATAAGAAACAACTTAGGCCAAATTCAAAGCCTCATCGCAGAAAATCTTGGATGCAACACCAACAAATCAGCAAAGATTTGGGGTCTTATCAAAGGAGTGCAAATGGCACTAGATCAAAACCTCACCTGTCTGATCATTGAAGGAGACTCCAAAATCATAATAGACTTGGCAACAAAAATCCTGAATGGTCGAGATCCAGGGAAAATCAAACCCATCTGGCGCCTCCTTGGCCCTAGCTTCCAGTCTCTTCTCAGACCCTGTCTAACTCTAACCCCTTCACATATTCGACGAAGTGTAAGAAAAGTTGCAAACAGACTGGCCAATGCAAGGGCTGACTCTATGCAGCAGATCATTCTCCACGATTCCAGACAGTCCCAAATCTCTCCCCTCTGGCTCCAATACGATGAGCTTTCTTAGTTGGATGGCCCTATTCTGGACAGGGGGCCACCTTTGTCTACTTAGAATCCCCCCCAAGTCAGAAATGATCAGAAGCTTAGGAGCGAGCGCAGAAGAACATCAGTGAGAAATTGATTTAGGGACCTCGACACTCGAGAGTCAGGAGCACGAAGGTTGCTTCTTCCCAAATTCATGAAGTTGTGAAAAGCGAGAGAATATTTGGACCATTGATGCTAGAGGAGATCTTAACTGTTGATCTGGTCCCATAGATCCAACGTGAGAAAATTTTGGGAAATTGGGTTTCGGGAGTTTGGAGCATGGAGGGAGTTGTCTGCCCAAGTCACGAAGTTGCGAAATCATGATATGCGAGAACGGATCTGGACCATTGGTGTTAGAGGAGATGTTAACCATTGATCTAGTCCCTTTGATATGATGCGAGGAAATTTTGGAAACTCGGGTTTTGGGAGTTCGGAGCATGAAGGGAGTTGCCTCCCCAAGTCGTGAAATCGCTAAATTCGAAAGCAGATCTGGACCGTTGGTGCTAGGAGATATGAACCATCGATCTAGTCACATTGATTAGACACGAGGAAATTTCGGGAACTCGACAATCGAGAGTTCAAAGCATGGAGGTAGTTGTCAGCGCAAGTCGCGAAGTCACGTTACGTGAAATCACAAAATACTAAAGCGGATCTGGACCATTGGTGCTCAAAGAGATCTGAACCGTCGATCTGGCCAAGTCATGAGGTCACGAAGATGTGAAGGAGATCTGAATCTTCGATCCGGTCCCACTGCTCTTAGGTAATTTTGTAAGCTGATTGGTTGCATGCATTTTTGTAAGCAGATAGGTTGCAGGCAGTTTTGTAAGCAGATAGGTTGTGAGCATCTTTGTAAGTAGACAAGATGCATGTCTTTTTGTAAGCTCTGAGCTCGAATTAATATAAGGATCCACTTTGTATTCACAAAAAAATATATATACAAGATGTTATCACTATATTTGTAGCATCCCCAATTTTAATCCTCGTAAATTATACTGTAATTGTACATATGTAATTTAGGGTAGTGAACTAGTATGGTTTGGCCTAGAGATCCTGTACTGATTAATATGGTTCGGGGGAAAGCTATATAAATTATAGATTGAAATTATTAATAAAAATAAAACATTGGTCATGATATGAGAGGGACAGTAATGATGGGGGGATATGATTCCACAAGAGAGGGGGATAAAGGGGGTCCAAGGGGGTTCCACATGCCTAATAATCCAAGTCAATGTAATATTAATGTTTAGCTCCTTTGAATTATAAAAAAAACTATCAAATGCATGTAAGAGTGGTTGGTGGGAAATGTCATCTCACTAATTTATGGCAACATGGGCTAAGTACAACCAATTTTTGGAAAATGTGAGAGTCAATTATTGCATGAAAGAAAAGGAAAATCGAGTGGCTATTGAGGATAGTTTTTATAAGAAGTTTTTAGGACAACAAGGGAGACTTGGGTTCTAAAAAATAGCACCAACCATGTTGTGTATAATATCATCCATGAGAGGGTTAGGTTTATGGTGGAATTGTAGGTTCCATGCATGTAAGTGCAGGTTATGTTCTTGTAAGTGAGTTTCATGTTGAGGAAACTACTCAAGAGCCATGAGAAGACTAATGTGAATGCCCCTATAACAACTAAGAATTCCTAGAGTCCCCAGCTGAGAGACTTCTTGGCCAACCATGTGTTGGACCCTTCAAGGGAAGTGAGATATACTAAGGGACTACATCGCAGAAAAGGGGATCCCCTTCATTGGGATGTGCAAGTTGAGGGGAAAGAGAGTTGGTGGATTACAATTTGTTGTAGGAGTTAGAATCTAGGAATTGGGCTATGAGAGGACACTGACCATCTATGAGATCCAAACCTCCTTGTGGAATCGTAGCTCCAACTTGAGGGTGGATTATAGTTGAGAGTAAAGAAACAACAAGCCTATGGTTAGGCGTAAATCTATCCATACAAAATCAGTCAGTTCTTCCGTTAAAAGATAAGTCTTCTATTATATTTTACTATGTTTATTTCCATTGTGTAAATGTTGTGTTTTTTGAATGATTTTGATTCACGGATTCTTTTTTGTGACTGGCAGAATCAATAACTAGTCAGGCACGTACCCACATGACACGTGGTCTTGTTATCCGACTCCTACCACTATAACCTCCAAGCATGCCAATGTGGCCCCTCACGTGGCACACAAGCTAAGTCAAGGGTTTTGAATCTGTGACTTCACATGATGGAGTTTCTTAACAATACATTCCATCATCGACTGTTCTACACCCTGGGGGCATGATTCATGAATTTTTAATATGTTGTTAGATGCATGAGAAAGTATGGGCCTACTTCCTTTATCATTTTTTTGTATCAGGGTATTGTACCAATTTTTAGCAAGCTGGGTACATTATAGATGATATCATAGCTTAGGTTGCAACACTAGGCTTGCATGGATCTGCTAAAGAACAACAAAGTTGGTACCATGATTTAATTAGGAAAAATTGTGAAGTCGGGAAAATCCCCCAATCTCTAGGAATATTGTAGCCACAAATCGACATGGGTATGCCGAGAATATGAATTCAGCATGTGGGTTTTGATCTGGGAGGCCAAAATGGTCAAATTCATGGTAGTCACATAGGGTGTTTGGGAAAAAAATGACTTCTCCCAACAGAATGATGTGGGATTAGAATCCCAAAAATTTGTTTGGTATTTTGGTTATTTGAAGTGAGGGTTGAATTCATCTCATGTATTCGAGTTAGTGTTTTTAACAATGGCCCTAAGCTCAAAATCAGAAAAATGACCAAGTGTTGAACAATAAAGAAAATTCCACAACACATTGTTTGTTGCCTTAGACATAATTTTTGTGGTTGATATGAGTATCAATGAAGAAAATTTTTATAGCCAATATAATGTATGTCGCTAAAGATAAAAATTGTTAGTGATAGAGTGTGAATCACCTAAATATTTTTAGGGGTGATATATTGAGAAGAAAAAATATTTTTGGGGTGATATATTGTGAAGGAAAAATATTTTTTGGGAATGGTAAAGAAGTGAAAAGACTCCCTTTATCATTCCCAAAGATATTTTTTGTTGGGGAAACAATGGAGGAAAAAAAAATTCAATTGTGATAAAGAAGGGGAAAGACTCCCTTTATCGCGTCAAAAGATAATTTTCTTGGTGAAATGACGAAGGAAAAATATGTTTTGGGTGTGATATAGTGTTGATGTTGAAGGAAAAGAAGAAAGAAATACTTAGAAATTTTTTTTGGAAAAAGGCATGTATTGGCTAAAAGATAAGTTTTTGCTCTGATACGTCGACCAAAAGATAAGTTTTTGGCCCAAAATGTTGGACAAAAAGATAAAATTTTGGCCCAATACGTCGACCAAAAGATAAATTTTTGGCCCAAAAAGTCGAACAAAAGATAAATTTTTGAACCAATACATCAACCAAAAGATAAACTTTTGGAGCGATGCATCACCAAAAAGAAGATAAAATAGGGAAACTAGTAGAGGAAAGACAAATTTGTGGCACGAAATGTCACCCAGAAAGAAAATATTTTTTGTCAATAAAGCTAAGAGTCTTGGTGATAAAGAAACTATTTCTCGCTGATAAAGAAAATAATTCACGATGATAAAGAGGAGAGTATCGGCTAAGAAAAATATTGTTGGAGCTATGTATCAGTGGAAGAATAAATTTTCATTATGATAAGATAAGATAAGAAAATAAAGGAGCAGAAGAGAAGAAGAGAGAAGAAAAGAAAAAGAGAAGAGAGGAGAGGAGGAAAGGAAAGGAGAAAGATGGATAAGGTTAAAAAAAACTAGAGAAAAAAATTGGTTTTAGCCATAACAGGAGAAAACAAATCAGAATTAGACGAAATTTGAAGGGTATTTCCACAATGAGGAGGCCTACAAAAGTGTCAGTGAGGGCCTTTGGAAAATTCTACTTAAATTTTCAATAACTACAAATTAGTTCTTTTTGAAGAACATATTGGTGTCGACTGAAAGGGACCCAGATGAAGATGAAATTTTTATATGGATTTCCAAAAGAAGACACGAAGATACCTAGTTGGGATTTTGGCCAAGTTCTAAAGGAGTTGGAGTGGAGGTGTGAAAACAAGGAAAAATCCATTATTCTGGGCCAATTTTGGGGGATTTATGAGATATTTAGAGAGGGAAAGGGACCCTAGATCACAAATACAAAAAACACTACTACATTTGTACCCAAAATATGACGACCAATTTGTCTAAAATTCAACAATTATGCGTCTATAATTCAACGAAATTAGTTTTTTTTAAGCATCGGTGGCACGTCATCGGATATGCGACAGAAAAAATCATATGTTGGTTCGTCGACACATCCCCATCAAAGATACTACTACATTTTCTTGAATATTTAATATTAGTATCCGTCGAATATCTGACACATAAACCGTCAGTTAATCACCTCTTGAAGATGTCAGAGCCATGTCAGTTAACTGCCTCTTGAAGATCTCGGATGCATGGCAAGGTCGTCTATGATCTGACCCCTACATCCATCAAATCTATGACCTAGCGATCAGAGGATTCCATTATGGTCGATGCTAATCCAATGCTTATAGGCGTCAGAGCTATAATATAGTCATCGGACGCATAAACACAGTCGTCGAACGCATGCTCCTTGGAGCCGGATATATGATGGGTCTAATTTGTTTTTACAAAAATGTAAAATACCTATAATAGGGATATACCCATGGATATATCCCTATATACCTTTTCCAAGTGGAGTTGTTACAGATTTATAATTTCCATTTTAATCTCTTTATTACCTCTTGTGTATAGTTTGGAACATAAATATGTTTTTTTTAACCATATCTATGCTCCTAAACAATAATGAAGTATTCCTTTATTTATCCTTTTAAAGGCTACTTGTAGATAAAGTCTTAATTTCTCAATCATTCATGTGCTATTACATTGGCCAGCTCAACAATGGGACTTATCAACCATGTTATTTTGAGTGTTCATGGATACAAGCCCAAAGAATTAACCATGCATATTAATTTGAACACTTCCAATATGTGGGGTATTTTGAAATCAATTGTTGATCTCTTTCTAAAACCGAAATGTGGGGTATTTTGAAATCAATTGTTGATCTCTTTCTAAAACCGAAGAAGGAAAACATGTACTTGTTAAAGATCCTTCAAATCCTCAGGTGAGAATATATGAGGTTGCTACCAATGCATTTGAGAATGATTATGTGGAGGAACCTCTTCCTGAGGAAGATAAGGTTCCCCCTCCAACAGAGGAAGAAACTGTTGATAATCCAGATGAAGAGAAGGATGTTGATGCAGATGTGTAGGAGAGAGTCCATTGGCATGGTTGTTTTTTTTTAAGATACTCTCGATATATTTTTTTTCAATACATATCTTCAGCAATAGAAATGTTCAAGGTAGTAATTGACAGGATGAATATGTGATCTCTTGAGTGCTTGTCCTCATTGAATGGAGATAAGACAAAAAATGTAAGCTTAAGCTGCAAAAACATTTAACATATATGTTGTTTTGTTGCAAGGTTAATGCAAGCCACTTTTGTAAGTGCATGTCGATTGCGCTATTGGACAGACTTAGTTTAAGGGATCAAAACTTTTGTGTAAGCCAACATCATAGTACTTTTCTGGGAGTATCTCTTGCTACATGAATGTTATCACTAAATTTTATTTGTGGCATGCCTTTTGAAATCACTGGTACTGTTTCCAATTTATTCTTTTCACTGGACCTTGGGCACTTATTAGGATTCTATATGCAATAGTTGTTTATCGTGATTTCAATTCATGCTCATTACATGGTGACATACAAAGGTATACATAACCCTACTCCCCTTTGAATTTGAACCTATGACCTCCAATGAGAAAACAAAGTTTCTTAACCATTAGGCCCATAGTACAAAATCCAACTCCCATTGTCCTATTTTCACACAAACACATATAGGTAAGACAGTTAAAAAACATCCTCAATGGGATTCCATGCATTCTTAATCATATAATGTATGTTTTTGATGCAAGCTCAAGTTGGTAAATTCTACAGAGGTGTACATACCCTACAGTCTTTGTACATACCAACCATTCATCCATAATATATTTGATGAATATAACTTATATTAATGGGAGAATCATTAGATGGTTGTTGTTATTGTAGAAATATGACTTGACAATACTAGATAAACCTGCTTAACAAAATGTTGTTGCATATTTTTTTTCAATACTAACACATAATGCAGATGAAGAGAATGTGGATGACTCTTTCCCAAATGAATATCTCTTTGTAATATCACTACAAACCACCTCACTATAGGAAAGTTTTTCAACACTTTTCTTACGAAGAACAACGTGGGATTATAAAGAATAGTTCCACATACACATGGATCAAGGGTACCTATTCAAACTTGGACTAGACCAAGTAATCATGCATTACATAAGAGAAGATGAGGTCCATAACATACTGCATTATTTTCACGATGAACCTAATGGAGGCCACTATGCTACAAACAAGAAATACAACAAGGTTCTTCAAACATGATACTATTGGCAAACACTTCACAAGAACACCGAAGCGTATGTGTCACATTGTTATGAGTGTTAGAGAATGGGGAAGCCTACAAAGAAAGATGAAATGCAACTTGAACCACAAATATCAATGGATCCCTTTGAAAAGTTAGGCTTAGACTTTGTAGGACCTATAGAGCCACCATCCAATCAAAAGGAACATACACTTGTTTTCACAAAATACTAGACCAAACGGACAAAATTGAAGTCAATGAAAAATGCCAAAGAGGAAAAGGTAGTATAATTCCTCGATGAGAACATATTTGCAAGATTTAATTGTTAATAGAGATTGTCATAGATCAAGGACTTCAATTCACTCCAAATCGCATTCAGACTCATATGAACTTGTACAAGATCTAACACAATAAATCAGTTACTTACCATTCTCAAGAAAATATTCAAGTAGAGATGACAAACAAAGATATGGAGAACACTATAACAAAGACAATCAAGAAACATAGAAGAGATTGGGAAAATAGGTTGACATAAGTTGTATGGAATACAACACTACATGGAAAACCACCATAGTGTTTACACCATATGATTTGGTCTATGGAAAGAAGGTTATTTTACCCATAGAGTTTGAAATTCAAACATTAAGAACAACCCTCCAAATAGGACTTGAGATCTCTGAGGCACAATAAGAACGATTACAACATTTCAATGCATTAGATGAATATAGGAAAAAAACTTTGTTTCACACTAAAATGATCCAACAATAGAGGACAAAGTGGCATGACAAGTACATTAAAACAAAACATTTCAAGGATATTAGGCCCTACTATATGACTCAATATTCAAGGTTTTTAAGGGTAAATTGAGGAGAAGATAGCCGCGACCCTACCAAATTGACACATGCTACAAAAATGGCTTTGTGAAAATCAAGACAATTGATTAATAATAAGTGTCTATTTTGGTCAATGGATATAGACTCAAACTCTATAAGAAGCCACTATCAAAAGAGGAATTTACTATAATATTTCAAGGTCAACATCTATGTCTAATTGAGAGTAGTAATTTTCTCAAAACATAATGATTATCTCAAACAAACAAAAAGAAAAAGAAATTCTTATGATGAAAACCTCCTTGAGGCACTTATGACATGCATGTTCTTGAAAACCCCCTTTGAGGAAAGCCTAGGTCTGTGAAAATAAAAATAAATAAAGAAGAAAATTTCCTCATGGTGAAAACCTCTTTGAGGCACCATGAGGCAAAGCAATGGTGAAAACAAGCAAAGGCATAGTTTCTTTGAGGAAAATAGAGAGGAAAAAATGAAGAAAAAATATATTCTTGATTGTTAATCATTGTCGCAGACATGTTGAAGTTACATAATGCATGAGAAAACCTATCGCAAAGGCAAAGAAGGGGTTCAAAAATATTTGACTATCTACATGGGGCGCTACACATTCCACCCCGCATCATTAAATATTCATGTTCAAGGTCAATTAAAAGGGATACCAAGTAACACAGGTATGAATGTTCAAGCTTTCCTATGCTTAGGAATAGTCAAAATGGTAGTCATTCCAATCCTTCATTGCAAATCAACAATTATACTTGTAATACGGTATCATCTTCAAGCATCAATGTTCGTACTACTCTTGGGATGTGTTTAGGCTTAAAATGTCACTCTAGAATTGATATATTATCCATATAGAGGTAACATCTTAGTTTATGCTGCAAAAACAATAAAAAACTTGAGATACAAATTTCTTAAGTTTTAATTTGGCAAGGAACTATGCAGTCACAAACGATCCATGGGTATGAACTGCATTATTTCTATCACTTCAAGGATTTTTTATTATTTAGAAACTTTCATTATTTATGATTTTTTTAAAGATATATGTTGTACAACTATAATGTCCAATGGAAAAGGTTCACATATCTATGGATCATATTAAAAAAAATTATCCATTATCTCACATAATCATCACTTTATAATTTATTCTAATTAATGTTGTTATTAAGGATGTTTAAATAGGGTTACTTTCCAAATGACTTTTTAAATAACTACAAAAACTATGTAAGACAAATAAAAAATCATATATTTCGATGGGTGATCAATTTAATTACATCATAATAAATTTGACTACATGCTCCATGATTTTTACTAATCATAAAAGTTGGCAATAATCACATCATTGTCATTGTCATCATCATCGTCATTTCCATTTAGAATCTTCTTGACCTTGTTTTCTCTAACATGTGTGGACCAATGAATGGATTGGTTGAAGGAAAGTTATGATTGGCTTGGGATTAAATTTCTCAAAGTTAATCCCATATATTTGAATGCTATCCAATTTAGAAGACAAGGGAACTCTAATATTCTAGTTATGGATTGCAATTGTTGGGGAGAGGTGTTCCACCCATACACATGACCTTTTCCTTTGTTAATATGACTGCCTTTAACAAATTCATGAATTGATCCAACAGTAGCTTAAATATCTCAACTATTATTGTTGATGCTCTCCACATGACTAAGGTATCATCAACAAAATGCGAACAATTTATTTCTTTAGCGCCTTTGACTATTGAAATACCCTTTAAGTTTTCAACTATATGCTCTTGATATAATCATCTACTTAAGGAATCCACCGTTATGATGTAGAGTGGTGACAATGAGCTACCTTTCCTTAGATATTTTTCACTCTAAAAGAAATAGGTGGTTTCACAATTCACCAATGAGGCTATTCAATGATAACCAATGCAACCCTTTATTGAAATAATAAAGGGCTAGGTTTTTAGGGATTTAGGGATTAATGGGTTAGTGGTTATATAGGGATGTTATGGGTTATGGGTCGATGAGTTAGAAGATTAGTGGGTGTGGATTCAAGGTCTAGGTTAGGTTATTACTAACACATTAACCCCTATCCCCCTTGGACCTAGTCGGTCTAATTAACACATGACTAACCATTTACCTAAAAGGATAATGGTCACCAACACGATGCATCGATTAGATGTGTGGGTAAGTAAATAGGTTAGGTGCATTGATTCTTATGTTTATAAGTGTGTTATCACTTATATGTGTGGTTTTGTAGGCTAGTTGTGTAGTAATTAGATGCATAAGTACCCCAAACCACCACACATGCCTTACATTAGGAATCTTTAGCTTACAAGTGTGATATGATTCAACCCACAAACTATTACAAATATTCTTACCTTTGTGCTTGATTCTATCACAATCTACTATGGTTTTGTTCTTCCTCTCAACCACACCATTTATCTAAGTTAGGGTTATGTGTAATCGTGCACTATTTATGAAATCCATTGTATTTATAGTACTTTAAGAGTTATCTTGAAATGTATTCTCCCCCTTAATCTGATCTAAGCATCTTGATATTTTTATCTGTCCATTTTTCAACCAAATTTCTAAACTCTTTAAAATATTTAAAAACATCACTTTTCTAAGAAATAGACCCAAGTGAACCTAGTTATATCATCAATGAATATAAGAAAATAAGAAACCCCCCCAAATGATTTAGTTTGCATTGGCCCACACACATCAGTATGCACTGATTCAAGAAAATATCTTCTCAATTTATTTATCCTCATTGGAAACTCATTCCTATGTTGTTTTCGTAGTGCACAACCTTCACATTCAACATACTCATTCTTAAAAATTGGAAGACCTTTCACCATATATTTTATTTGAAGTAAAACTAGATCTTTGAGATTTAAGTGCCCATACCTTAAGTGCCAAAGTTCTTCTGTAGACACACTTAAAGATAACAAAGCTTGATGACTCTCAAAAAATAACATCTAGTTTGTATAGGCCTCCCACTCTGATTCTTTGTTCTATGACTTTGGAGTGATTTTGCATATCCTTCACTTAGCAACCTAACTTCACACATTCCACTTTCAAACCTTGATTTGTGATTGTTGAAATTGAGATTATATTTTTCTTAATCCTCGGTACATACATTACATTTTTTATTGGTTTCACATGATCATTTGACAAATTTATAAATACATCACCATATCCTTTTATTTTAGGAAATCTATCGTCGCATATATAGATTTTATCACCATTAGTTTTCTCATGATAGGTTTTAAATCAATCTCTATTACAAGTCATATGAATATATGCTCCTAAATCTATGAACCATGCATGCATTACAATCATATGTTTTTGTTGATAGGGTTACATATGCAATAAATAGATTTATATTTTTTAGGTCATCACTTACCTATACTTCTATATCAACAAAGTTCCCTTTGTTATATTCTATATTTGGACTCATTAAAATAATTTTCTTATATTCATAAGGCATAGTGTCCAAACTTACCATAATAGTCACATGTAACATTTTTCTTCACACTGGTAGCTACCTTTGTTGAAACCTCGCCTTGATATAGTAAATTTATGTCATATTTTTTAATGCAGCAAAAAATTATTTCAATACTGTTGAAGAGCTTGAATATTGATAGTTGAGTTTAACATCATCCCAACTTTCTTCATTCAACATCTTGACCATATCTTCTTGTATTTTCATATACACCTTGTGACTAAATAAAACAAAAATAATGTTAAACTGATATGATAAACTGAAAAAATTAATTTTCTTGTCCTAACATAAATAAAAATAACTCGAGAGAAAGACTTTTTAAATTCATCACACATTTCTTCCATTGAAAATTCTCCTGACCTAACATGTGATAATATAGTTATGATAACTTTATCATCCTTCACTCCTTGTATTGATCTCGAAGGTGTTATAGTGATATCATCGGGAAGATTTTTTTTGTCAGGACCTGTCTTACTTGTGCCACATATTAATGGTTTAGTCTTCTTAACTCTCTGATTTTTTATACTAATATTTTCCCATAGGGTGAAGATCTCATCTATCAAATCCCATACCTGTCCAATTCTAAATTCCAATTGAAAATAGTTATCCACAACTCTAAATATATCACTTCCTTTGCGATTTTTTATTTTGTATTTTCATCATCAAGTGGGAATCATATTTCCATACAGCATTGCTTCTGAAACTTAACATCAACATTTGATCTCTCCCCACGACATATTTCATAAAATTCATTATGGATAAATCTCACCCTTTAAATTAAGGTCATAGACATTATGTACTCATTTTCTGTGTTATGATCCCATGCCAGTAACTTTGCTTCTTAATATGTTAAACCGACATAAATTATGCATTTGACTGTCTCAAAAAGAGGATTATTGGGATATTCTTGCATCAATTCTCTTCTAGCCTCTGCAGAATGATTTCCTCCAATCACATAATATTTGTAGTCAAAAAAATTTGATCTATCAAATTCTTCCCTCGTAGGAACTTCCATTGGGTCAACAAGAACTAGGTAGTCAAGAACATGTGCATATGGATTGTACATAATCAATACTTTCAAATTGTGAATATGCAAGTGATGTGGTTTTCTAATTTGATATTTTTTCTGCTCTTCTGTGGGTTTATAAAGTTGTTTCACATTCAATTGAAATGTGTGGCCATCATCAACTAAGTTTTCCATCCTCATTATATTTTGAATGGCATTTTGTGTTTTTTTCATAATACCATCCTCTAGATCAACACCTGGTGTTATTATTTCTATGCTACATTTAGGACTTTCACTATAATACTCTGAGCTAACGATGGCTTCTTAAACATTATCAACATTTGTTTTCTTCCACTTATGATTTAAATGTGTTTCATCTAAATCAATGATTTCTTCATAATCAATAGGAATAGACTCATTATCAACCATCGCTCTTTTGTGTTTATCTTGTTTGTTCTTTTTGTGAGAAGGAGTGATAACCTCATTGGGACCAATCTCAACAAAATCTCCATTTAGAGTTTCCTCATTTTCAAATGTAACCCTTTTAAGATTTCTAGAATAAGGATTTATCTTTCTTCTTTCATGTTCTTCTTTGTCTACTCTTGCAGGTTCAACCTCCATTACTTTTTGTTTATTTTTCCTTCCTTCTTGTGTCTTTTCAACATGAAAAGCATTGATGACATCCATGATATTATTCTCTATAGAGTAAATCCCCACTAACATATGTGAAAGTTGTTCAGCAAAATCCTGTAAAAATGAAATATAACATTTTCATGTTAAATAAAATTAAAACATTACCATGATACTAAAAATAATAAACGACACAAAAAGAGAAATAAAAAACTTACATTTCATTTCTCAGTGTCATCAACGATGGATGCACATAATTCTGAAAAAAAATCATTCTTGTTATAATTGTTCAATTTGAAACAATATCTAAACTTGATATAAATTCTCCCTTGTTTGAAAAGTGCATAAACAATATTTTTGGTTGGCACCAAACATATATCTCGTAAC
>SNQJ01S0145354.1:24019-47309 GCA_010110895.2 Picea sitchensis | reverse complement strand
GATAGCCTTTCATCATGTTGCAGATTAACCACATACTCCTTCTCCTCATTTTGCTAGCTTTCCCATATGGACTCCCAGATCATCGCTTTATGGTTATGTTCTTTTTACCTGCACCTCCGCAGGATCACGAACCTACCATTTCATCCACCATCAATTTGCCCATCTACGAACCTATCTTCATTCCACCTACCTCATACAGGAACTCACCAAAGGGGCCCCCACCCTCCATCAGTTTTCCAAGAACTTTTTGTCCTCCCTGGGGCACTCATTTTACATTGGGGCACCCGTTTCTATATTTGTACATTTTTCCCAAATTATTTATTATTTATTGTACAAACGCCTTTATTTCCAGTCATTACATTTTCTTTTGTCATCACCGTTGGTGACTTGCTTTCTTTTTTTCCACACGCAACCCATGTCACCCTTGGTTGGAGAATTACTTCTCATCCACCCTTGTCAGCATCGTCCATATCTTCAGAGTACTCCACAGGTCCCTTACCTCTACCCTCTGAATTTGTTCACTTTGTCCCGCCTCTGGCACAACTTATCCTCGGTCTCGGTGTCCCTCTGAGACTCGACCTTGTCACACGGTTGCGGCCACTGTTTATCTCATACATCCTCCAGCCAAGGGAAGTCTTGAGTCTTCCCACTTCTTGACTTCATCCATGTACCTCTGCCACTTTCTCACCTCAGTAGATTCCACGGAGCCCTTTGCTTCTAGGAATCTCGTCCCCCTTTTGTCGACATCAGCACAATTTTCCAGAAGGGAGACAGTATCTTGATTCTCATTTTCTATTCAATGAGAGATCTCGGACGGCACAGGGGGAAACACCATTGTCCCCTGCTGTTGTTGGCCCCCGTAACATTCGACGCCAACACTTTCTCATGTTACGGTGGGTCTTACTTTGCGACTATTGCAGTTATTATTATCATCATTTGCCGAAGACCTCTGAACTTGGTAGGGCCATCAATGCCCACATCATCGTCCCTGCTTATTACCACGATCATTGCCTATTTGTTCATAGTATGTTCCGTTACAGAATTGTCTTTTGCCTTTATCATTACCGCCCTCGAGGGCGCTGCAGTTGTCTACACCAACACTTCAGTTATCTTTTTTCAGAGTTANGCAGTTGTCTACACCAACACTTCAGTTATCTTTTTTTAGAGTTACATAACACGAGCATGGGGCATGCCCGCCTCATTTGTACATAGTTGTATATTGTTACGCACCTTCTAGAAGGTCGGGTTCTACCAGTTCCTTTCTTCTCCAAAGGATTTCTCTACACAGTCCCACTCTTGCTCTCTCTTACCACAACATTCTCAGTAAAAGAAACATTGATGGATTTTGGCCATACGTTTTCTCCTAACCTCATCCATCAGGGGGCATCTGTTATCACTGAAATTTCGTCAGCACATGGCGACAAGAACTCAGCATCATCAAAACAGGAATGAAGTCATTCATGACACAGGATTAATTCACAACATGGCAAAAGGGTCAAAAATTATACAAAGTAACCAAAAATTGAAGGGTGCTTTACAGAATCTGGGTGCGCGCGCATATGCGCGGATAAAAAACGTACCATGCGCGCCCGACGCGTGGTTGTGGGCGTAAAAACACGCACACCTGCTAAACGGCGCATTTATTGAAATTGGTCGGCCTCCCAACCACTAATGGATCAGCTCCCAAGCCGATTTGACATCAAATCTGAGTTGAATCCGCATGGTAGGCTGGTCAAAGACCTAATTGAGCCCTAAAGAGCCCCTTTTCACACCTCAAAGGAGTTACGTAATCACCCCATGCCATGCTATAAAAATCCATGAAGAAACATCATTTTCTCAAGGAATTTCATGTATTGTTTTGTTGCTAAGATTGTTAAGGACTCACTCTTTGACAACTACACCTTTGGCACCATTTCATAGAGCCATTCACCTATCCATTGAGGGAATGTGCTTGGAGTTCTTTCACCATCATTCTCATTTTCTTATTGTAAGGAGAGCAAGTTTGTGAGGGCCTCAAGAGCCTTCCTTTGGAGGAAGAAGGAACCACAATTCCCTTTCTTCATTGTGCTTTGGATTTCATCAATAGACCAGCTCAAAACATTGGTGATATTGGTCTTTTTGTGTTTGTTATTTCTTTTTTTTATATGCTCCTAGCTTTAGTTTGTTTTAATTTAATTATTGTTTATTGTTTTGTTTTGTTTTCTCTAACCCTTTCCACTACAGTTGTCATGCTCTGCAAGACCCAACAGGGCATGTAAGCACTCTTTATTTTCTCACCTAGTGACAAATTGAGTGCAAACAGATTTTGCTCCTAACCTCATCCATCAGGGGGCATCTGTTATCACTGAAATTTTGTCAGCACATGGCGACAAGAACTCAGCATCATCAAAACAGGAATGAAGTCATTCATGACACAGGATTAATTCACAGCATGGCAAAAGGGTCAAAAACTATACAAAGTAACCAAAAATTGAAGGGCGCTTTACAGAATCTGGGTGCGCACGCATATGCGCGGAACAGAAACGTACCATGCGCTCATGCGCGCCCGACGTGCGGTTGTGGGCGCAAAAACCCGCACACCTGCTAAACGGCGCATTTATTGAAATTGGTCGGCCTCCCAACCACTAATGGATCATCTCCCAAGCCGATTTGACATCAAATCTGAGCTGAATCCACATGGTAGGCTGGTCAAAGAACTAATTGAGCCCTAAAGAGCCCCTTTTCACACCTCAAAGGAGTTACATAATCACCCCATGCCATGCTATAAAAGGCCATGAAGAAACATCATTTTCTCAAGGAATTTCATGTATTGTTATGCTGCTAAGATTGTTAAGGACTCACTCTTTGACAACTACACCTTTGGCACCATTTCATAGAGCCATTCACCTACCCATTGAGGGAATGTGCTTGGAGTTCTTTCACCATCATTCTCATTTTCTTATTGTAAGGAGAGAAAGTTTGTGAGGGCCTCAAGAGCCTTCCTTTGGAGGAGGAAGGAACCACAATTCCCTTTCTTCATTGTGCTTTGGATTTCATCAATAGACCATCTCAAAACATTGGTGATATTGGTCTTTTTGTGTTTGTTATTTCTTTTTTTTATATGCTCATAGCTTTAGTTTGTTTTAATTTAATTCTTGTTTATTGTTTTGTTTTGTTTTCTCTAACCCTTTCCACTACAGCTGTCATGCTCTGCAAGACCCAACAGGGCATGTAAGCACTCTTTATTTGCTCACCTAGTGACAAATTGAGTGAAAACAATATATTTCCCATACGTTCGGTCCCGACTGTCGACTGTACCCCCCCGAAGGTTGACTGTGAGTTGGTAACCTTAGTGGCCTTTCCTAGGTATATACAAAGGTGATTGTGGGGGGATTCCCATAGTACCTGTTCCAGACGTCGTATCACATTCTCAGTACCCTTGGAGAGTGATCCCTTGAAAGAGAGGGTTGCTTTCACCGAGAAGGGATGTTACTTGGAGGTCAAGGTAATTGCTTCTCATTTCTTCTCTAGTGGCTTGATATCCTATCTTCAGAAGATCCTTGAATCTATTATTTCTTGGGTTATGTCTTTTAATTTTCTTATGAGTTTGTTTCTTTGATTTTCATAGTCGGCCTTAGGATCGAAGATCTCATAGTATACAAGGTATGTATCCTGACGTTCAGGAACCTCAAACCAATGTTTCTTACAAGGGAATGATAGAAGATTAAACTTCTAAAATCAAGAGTGTAGCTCCTGGAAGTGACCAACACATTGTAGAACCGGTCATGACCTTCATAGAAATCCTTGCATATTACGTGAATCCTCTTTTTATTGATCCACTCGAACAACCACTCAATGATCCACCATCCACAAGATTTATTGATGCCTATTCTTCCTACTATTACCGTCTATTGGCCCTTGACCAAGTTTGAGGGAACATTGGTTGTGTTTGACCACTTTTGGGACTTCGACAGGCTGGTCGAAGATGGAGGGCCCAGGTGGAGTGGAGATCGTGGGATATCACTCATTTTCCAAGCTTGTGGACCCAGCAAAGGGTTTACTAGGGTTTGTGTAACAGGTTATGGGATGTCGGCCCATGGGTTTACCCATGTTTAGGCATTTTTGTAAATGTATAAATAAGTAGCTAAGCAATGTTGGTTGATGATAGGGGTTATGTGCACAATATGTTGTAAGTAGTAATATTGGCTTAGTGTGAAAGGTTGTAAGTTTCTTTATGTAGATAGAATGTGTAAAGTAAGGCTCTGTGCTACTAACGAGTTGTCTCTATTCCTTGACCTGATTTTGGAAAGGAGGATCTGGCGTGCAACGCGTAGATCTTTTGTCCTCTGTGGAGTTTGTCTTTGTGGATTTGTGCACTGGAGCAAATGAATGTAATAAGATTGAAGACTAATAAAGAATAAGAAGTTGTTGGTGGACATAGCCCTACACTGGGGTAAACCACGTATATCCTATGTCTTGATGTGTTTTGTGCGATGTGCAATATGTTGTTTATTTTCTTAGTACTATTGTTAAAATGTATGATGAATACATCTAATGTTGTAGCTTAGTGCTTAATGGTTTTTGAATGTTATATCTGAACTAATGTTATGTGTTGATCTGTAATAAGGGTTAATATGGAATGTGAATGAAACTCATAATCTAATGCATATTGTTGGCTAAGTGCTCTGTCAAGTGTTTTTATCACAGATCGGTGTCCCAACTTGGTTTTAGACACCTGGGTCCTACAACCCCCCTACCTCTACCTTGGGGGAGACTTCATCTACTTCGTAGGTGTTATCGAAAGGGTCGGTAATTAGGGTTTTTTTGGTGCGATGTTGAAGCGTTGAACCCTAAGTCTGCCCATGTGCCAACATATGGTTCCGCTATCGGGACCTATCTTGATGTAGTGCGCATTATTCTAATTGACTTGCGAAGCTTTGTGCTAGGAAAGAAACCAGATCTGAAGAAAAGAGGTAAGATCTTATATCTTTGCGCTCTGGTAAAGGTAATATAAGTGAAAATGTTTTCTTTGAAAGTATGAATCTAGGTATGCTTGATAGATTTTGTCCTAATCTTAAAACTAGGGCACAGTTAGAAGAAAGTGTTAATCTAAATAAATTTGATATAAATAGAGAAAGATATGTTATTCCTATGTGTAGAAAGAATTTTTGGACTAATAAGTGGATGCATGAACCTAGAAAGAATTTTGCAGACTGCAGCTCTAGCACTATGAGCCCAGTGCGCAGTATAGGAAAGGTTGGAGCTTGTTTAAAAGAAAGATAGGATTGAAATTGTGTTATAATTGTAGAATATTGGGACATCTTGCTAAGAAATTCCCTCGTATAGGTCCGATTTGTCTTTGTTGTAATGCTATTGTTCATGAGGTTGAGGATTGCCCAAGGATGATTTCTAAAGTTGAAAAGATGAACTTGAGATAATAAAAACTCTAAAGAAAGTCAAGAGGCTAAGAGCATGTTGGGGAATCATAAAGAGAAAGAATCAGAGAAAGATTCAGAGACTATGTTAATACAGTTAAAAGAAGTAATGGATGATCACAGAGACATCAGTTTACCAGAGATCTTGATAGAAAAACAATGCATAGTTACAAGAATAAAAGACTTCGACATAGACTGTGTATTGGATGAACAAACACATGTAAACGTTATGCCAAAAAGAACATTGGAAATTTTGGGAAAGCCTGCTATGATACCTTCATTAGGAAGGATAGGCTTGTTTAAAGGAAAGATGATAACCCTATGTGGAAGAATTACTAATATACCTATGATTTCTCATGAAACATCGACAAAAGAGTACTTTGAAGTTGGTTTACAAAGTCATTCTTGCCTCCCATCACTGGCAATGTTGCTATGGGGAATGTTGTTACTAAGGAGAAGGATATCAGTCGCACTCAATATTTGGACTTGGTATATTCCTAGTCTAACACACTTTACGATACGATCCCTCGTGCTCCTCATTTTTCGAATGATCCAACAAGACCTGATCTGGAACCAGTTTATGTTTCACACACCAAAACTACTTCCACTCCTGCTAAAATATCCGAGGTGAATGAGGTCCAATCCACTTCATCTCAACAACCAGGAGGCAAGAAGAAAAACAAGGGTAAATCCAAGAAATATTCTAACCATCAAGATACTACAAAGACTTTTGATACTCCAACGACTCGGAACCCTAAGTTTCCTTGCATGATTTGTGAGGAATACCACTTCACAAAAGACTGTCCTCATCATGAGGCAGTCGCTAAGTTTCTAAAGGGTACCTATCAACATGCAGTTTTAACTAACCCTTTCTTGGTTCAGCAACAACATCTAGTTTCACAAAACCATGCATCTTCGCAAGTGGGTGACGCGGGTCATTCCCACCATGGGGATGCTTCCACGAGAACCTATGAGGTCAACATTCTTTTTCATCTTCGAGTCCTTGATTGAACAAGTCGTCTCACACTTGTTTTCTATCAGTTCTTGTCATTTTATGAATGTGCTTTGCTTGATTCTTTTTTTTCCTCGTACTTCTTTGTTCCATACATTGATGTATTTCAGTTTTGGAAACATTTGCTTCGTAGTTTTGCATCATCTTGATAACATAAATTGAAAGTTGCATAGTTTTGAGTTATCTCTTGTGTTAAGAAGACTCGAACTATTCTCCTTCCCATACATAGAATTCATTGAAAAGAACGAATTGCATCTCATTCTTTTTCATTCTATTGGAGTTGAGTCTCCCTCACATCATCAGTTTCATCTCCATGAACCTATTGAGTAAAATCCATTAAAATCAACCACGTGCTAATAAAATCAACTAGAACATTTTTTGGTTTTAGCATACCAACAATAGCACAGGATTAGGGTCTTTGGACTAGGAAAAGTGAGTAAATTATCCAAGACTAATAAACAAACTGTAGAGCACTAAAGAGTGTACAAATCCAACTTTCCTATAAGCATATATGGGAGTCCCCTCTCACACAGGCATTAAACATGAGGTCACATGTGGAAGAGGAATGGATATTACTTCTCCAAATCTTGACCAATCGTAGTGGAAAGAGCGTATACTAAGGGTCCTTCCTGAAGTGTCACTAACTCATTTGGTATTGGTACTTCGTGAACTCCAAATCCATTCAGGGTCCTATGGAGTCTACTGGTCCACTTGTACTCATTCCTATGGAAGAATTTCATACTTTCATATATTTCCCATACGTTCAGTCCCGACTGTCAACTATACCCGCCCAGAGGTTGACTATGTGTTGGTAACCTTAGTGGCCTTTCCTAGGTATCTACAAAGGTGATTGTGGGGGGATTCCCATAGTACCTAGGCCAGATGTTGTATCACATTATCAGTACCCTTGGAGAGTGATCGCTTGAAAGAGAGGGTTTCTTGCACCGAGAAGGGATGTTACATGGAGGTCAAGGTAGTTGCTTCTCATTTCTTTTCTAGTGGCTTGATATCCCATCTTCGAAAGATCCTTGAATCTATTGTTGCTTGGTTTATCTCTTTTAGTTTTCTTAGGAGTGTGTTTCTTTGATTTTCATAGTCGGCCTTAGGATCGAAGATCTCATAGTATACAAGGTATGTATATTGATGTTCAAGAACCTCAACCCAATGTTTCTTACAAGGGAATGATAGAAGATCAAACTTCTGAAATCAAGAGTGTAGCTACTGGAATTGGCCAACACATTGTAGAACTAGTCATGACCTTCATAGAAATCCTTACATATTATGTGACTCCTCTTTTTATTGATACACTAGACCAACCACTCACTGATCCACCATCCACAAGATTTATTGATGCCTATTCTTCCTACAATTACCGTCTGTTGGCCCTTGACCAAGTTTGAGGGAACATTGGTCGTGTTTGACCAATTTTGGGACTTCGGCAGACTGATCGAAGATGGAGGGCCCATGCAGAGTGGAGATCATGGGATATCACTCATTTTGCGAGCTTGTGGACCCAACAAAGGGTTTACTAGGGTTTATGTAACATGTTATGGGATGTTGACCCATGGATTTACCAATGTTTAGGCCTTTTATTAAATGTATAAATAAGTAGCTAAGCGATGTTGGTTGATGATAGGGGGTTATGTGCACAATATGTTGTAAGTAGTAATGTCGGCTTAGTGCGAAAGGTTGTAAGTTGATTTGTGTAGACAGACTGTGTAAAGTAAGGCTATGTTCTCCTAATGAGTTGTCTCTGTGCCTTGACTTGATTTTGGGAAGGAGGATCTGGCATGCAGTGTGCAGATGTTTTGTCCTCTAAAGAGTTTGGCTCTATGTCTTTGTGCACAGGAGCAGATGAATGTAATAAGATTGAAGACTAATAAAGAATAAGTTGTTGGTGGATGTATCCCTACACTGGGGTGAACCACATATATCTTGTGTCTTGATGTGTTTTGTGTGATGTGCATTATGCTATTTATTTTCTTAGTACTGTTGTTATAATGTATGATGAATGCATCTAATGTTGTATCTTAGTGCTTAATGGTATTTGAATGTTAGATCTGAACTAATGCTATGCATTGATCTGTAATAAGGGTTAAGATGAGATGTGAATGAGACTCATAATCTAATGCATATTGTTGGCTAAGTGCTCTATAAAGTGTTTTTATCACGGATCTGTGTCCCAGATTGGTTGTAGACACCTAAGTCCTACAACGCCCCCTGCCTCTACCTTGGGGGAGACTTCATCTACTTCGCAGGTGTTGTCGAAAGGGTCGGTAATTAGGGTTTTTTTGGTGCGATGTTGAAGCGTTGAACCCTGGGTCTTCCCTTGTGCCAACATATGGTTCCATTGTCGGGACCTAAAACTGTGATTGTTGGGAACTGAAGAAAAGAGAAAAATATGTGCGTAGATCTGTTGATGTAGTGCGCAGTATTATACTTGACTTCCGAAGCTCTGTGCTAAGAAAGAAACCAGATCTGAAGAAAAGAGGTAAGATATTAAAGCTTTTCACTCTGGTAAAGGAAATATAAGTGGAAATTGTTTGCTTCAAAAGTATGAATCTAGGTATGCTTGATAGATTTTTTCCTAACCTGAAAACTAGGGCACAGATAGAAGAAAGAGTTGATCTGAATAAATTTGATATAAATAGAGAAAGATATGTTATTCCAATGCGTAGAAAGAATTTTTGGACTAATAAGTGGATGCATGAACCTAGAAAGAATTTTTGCAGACTGCAGGTCCATCACTGTGATCCCAGTGCACAGTACAAGAAAGGGTGGAGCTCGTTTAAAAGAAATATAGGATTGAAATTGTGTTATAATTGTAGAAGACTGGGACATCTTGCTAAGAAATGCCCTGGTATAGGTCCTATTTGTCTTTGTTGTAAAGCTATTGGTCATGAGGTTGAGGATTGCCCAAGGGTGATTGCTAAAGTTTAAAAGATGAATAGGAGACAAGAAAAATCTGAAGAAAGTCAAGAGGCTAAGAGCATCTTGGGGAATCATAAAGAGAAAGATTCAGATACTATGTTAATACAGTTAAAAGAAGTAATGGATGATCACAGAGACATCAATTTACTATAGATCTTGATATAAAAACAACACATAGTTACAAGAATAGAAGACTTCGACATAGACTGTGTATTGGACGAAGAAACACATGTGAACATTATGCCAAAAAGAACTTGGGAAATTTTTGGAAAGCCTGCTATGATACCTTCATTGGGAAGGATAGTCTTGTTTAAAGGAAAGATGATAACCCTATGTGGAATAATTACTAATATACCTATGATTTATCATGAAACATCGATAGAAGAGGACTTTGAAGTTATTAGGTTTGTTGGGAACAACGCCCCTTTTCCACTTTTATTAGGTAATACTTGGATTGAGAAGGATCAGATCAAAAGGAAAGCAGAGGAGGACAGTACAGAACAGAAAAAGAAAGAACTAAGGGACCTCATAGCCAGAAAAATAGATCGACTAATAGAAGAACAAGAGGATAAGTCAAAGAAACAAAGGGACAGAGAATTAGTTGTCAAAGTTGAAAGAACATGGGAAGGCTTAAAGAATCAGTAAATGAAAGAAAGAAGTATATCCACCCCATAAATAGTAAGAGAAGGGACATTAACCTTAGAGTTTGTAAGAGCACATCAGCAGTGAGAAGTCCCTTCACCAGGAGAATATAAGAATAAGAATGGAAAGAGGAACCCAGAGACTCAGATCATAGGAAAGAAAGCAAGAAATCTCAGTAACAAGAAATCCAAATTAGAATAACTACAGGAATTTCCAAAGAAGACTTCGCAGAAGGAATGCTTGCAAGCCCTGAACCTTGTCAGAAAAGCAGAACCACACAGAATGGGACTTCTCCACAGTGAAGCTATATGATCGTTGGAGGCACCCCGACCGTTAGAATGACGCCCTGGAACGACTAGAAAATGCAGTTATGAGAAAATGGAACGTTGAGACCGTGCCACAACGGGCAGATTCGCATTGATGGATGCATTCCTGCCCGTTGGAAGAATTTGTTATGGCACTTTCTTATTTAACCCGTTGGATGTTGCGCCAGGACCACTTTTTTCCACCCATGAATATCCAAGCTAACAGACAATCTGTTGTATCATGTTGTGATTTCTAGACCTCACCATCCATTTGATTAACTCATTTGTCTGTTCGCCTACCCGATCTATTTGGTTACAAGTGTAAATGTCGGGCGAACCTAGCGCATTAGAGAAGTCTGTGGAAGAGATTCTTGTGGAGCTCATAGATGACAAAGTTATGTCTGTAGGAATACAAGCGTCGTCGATTGGTGGATTGCAAGCATCCCCCTTGACTAGATGTCATTCCAGTCATGCTACTGAGAATTGAAGCAAGCACCATGACGATCTGCCTAAGGCGAAGCAGATCCTATCGATCTTTCCACAGTACATACCACCTTTGGCTGGCGTGGTTACCCACGACAGTATCCCACGTGACTTTGAGTATAACTTGATCACTACATACATCCCAAAGGGGATACGCATAGTTGGACCTCAATTAGGAAAGATCCTTTCCTTGAAGAATAATGACTTTAACCTCGGCGATAGAAAGAACTATTCCATGCTCACGCCCCATAGATATTTGATGAGGATGACTGGGAAGAAGCCACGCATAATCTCCCAACCGTGGATTAAGGAGATAGCGCAGTCAACAATCCTGAATGTAATGAATATTCCTCACTTTGGTCGACATCAAGAGGTTAACGCTTGCGTTAAACTCCTCTTCTCATGCTAACATGGAGGGTATATGTGGCTCGACAGACGTGTTATTGTGGATTCGTCATTGATTGACTTGATTACAGGACTGAGTATGCAAGGAATGGACCCTCAATAGTTCTACTGAGGGAAGACTTCAGATCACTCCCTGGCATAACGCATAAAGGAGGATTATGGCAATGTAGAAAAGGGAAACTGAGGCTACAAGGTATCCTCCATCCAGGATGGCGCAGTGCACCTAGATTGTCAGCTTATAGCTGGAAATCTTGTTAGAAATAACCATCCCACGTAGGTCATAGGATTTGTATTCGACCTCGCAAGAAAGTGTGTGGAGGGGATGCAAATGAACTAGGTGAGTTACCTCATCAATGAGCTCGAGAAGGACTACCGTAAAGCGCAGGATCAGGGCTATGAATTCCATTTCAGTTGGTTACTAGTATTGATCACATTTGTCACTTGTCAGATGCCATAAGGAGAGACATTTCCAGAAGTTGAGCCATCGGAGCCGTTTTCTGCGAGGTTCTCCACCTTGTGATATACAATTGACATGTTGAAGCTATGGAAGTCGAACGCTATCTTCCATGCCTACTTCCAGCAGCTGAAGCGTGTTATTGAGGCATTTCCATGAATGAAACCGAACATGTTGCACCAGTATAGGCCGCTAGCGAAGTTCTGTGCATATCGACACTTTATTTATATCACTACGCGTAAGGATGAAAACAAAGAGGAGTTGCAGTCCTATTATAAACTGACTGATGAGGATATGGAGGAGATCACCAAAGACTGGCTAGCATAGTTCTTGGCATCATTTGACGATGTAGAAATATCTTACCCCGACATCATTAGAAGCCCTTTGGTCACCCAGGTTGAGCATCTCGAGCAGAGAAGCACGAAGAAAAATAAGAAAAACGAGGAAGTGAAGAACATAGAGACCGATGAGGAGGACACCGCCTCAGAGGACAGTGGGCCTGACTCACCCACGGGAGGAGGAGGGGACGAAGTAAATCAAAGAGTAGGAGGGGAAGAAGGAGAAAAGAAAGGAAAAGGAAAAGTTACACCGTTGAAGGATCCCCTTACAGAGGAAGAAACATCGAAGAAAAGGAAGGTTTTTCGACAGAAACCCTCGGCAAGAAAAAAGACGTGCCCCAATAAACCCAAGATGAATTCCATGCTCACGGAAGACAATGTCGATCTAATCATCGCATCCATGGAGGATGCTTTAGGAGATATCTTACAGCGATATGGAGCAAAGTAGGAGTCGTTTTATGAAAGAATAGAGAAGGAGCTAAAGGAGATACAGAAATCCATCCATTCAAGCCATGCACTACCTACTGCACCTTCTTCATCGAAGATTGCAGAATTGAGGGATGAGCCCACCCAATTATGAAGATTATAATATGCAACAAAGGCTCATCTTTAGCAAGTCCAAGAAGAAAAGGAATAGGTTATAGAAGCCATGAAGCAAGAAAAGGAGGAGGTCTTAGAGAAACTTTGAGTTGTGTAGAAGGAGAAAGATGAAATTAAAGCGATGTTCGAAGAGAACATTGCGAAGATAAAGGAAGAAAAATACCAGTTGCTCGCAGAGCAGACTGCGATCAAGAAAGAAGTGACTAAATCACTTCTCTCTGTGCGGGGTTTGGCACAGGAGGAACCAAAGTCAGTCATGATGCAAGTGGGGAAGATCGTTGAGGCCATTCAACAGCTTCAAGCATGGATAATGGAGTTAGAGCTACAAGCAGTGCCAAGCACTCTGCAAGAAGTGCATGACCAAAGGGAGGAAGCAGCTAAGAGAGAAGTTGGAAGGATCAATATGCTCAAATTACAATGTAAACAGTTAAGTGATATAAGTGCATAGACTTATGAATGCCTCATAGAAAACCCAGAGCTAAGGAAACTGGAAGCACAACTCTAGGAGGCACAACAGCAAGCATCCACCATGTAAGGGCAGATGAAGCTACTCACTGTTTTTGAGTGAATGAAGAGATCACAGGAGAAATGTGCAGTCCAGTAGCAAATTACTGCCATCCAGATCATATTCATGGAAGTTACACAAATATTATAGTCGGTGCAGGACGAAGCCTACACGAGTTTTGAAGAGATCGAAGGACAAGGCTCACAACTGGACCAGATGGTTATGACAGTGGAACAACACCTAGAAGGGCTTGTTACAAAGCAACTGATTCAAGAGTTCACTGAGAAGTAGGATCTAGTGAAGTGACAAGTCGAGGCAGCTCGAGCTAATATCGAGGCCTTTGAAGGAGCATTTCCCATATCTAAGTGACTCGGGACAAGTCACATGTGAGTGTTGGGGTCATGTTGGCCCTTGACCAAATTTGGGGGAACATTGGTCGTGTTTGACCACTTTTGGGACTTCGACAGGCTGGTCGAAGATGGAGAGTCCAGTGGAGTGAATATCGTGGGATCTCACTCAATTTGCAGGCTTGTGGACCCAGCAAAGGGTTTACTAGGGTTTATGTAATGGGTTATGGGATGCCAACCCATGGGTTTACCCATGTTTAGGCCTTTTTGTAAGTGTATAAATAAGTAGCTAAGCAATGTTGGTTGATGATAGGGGGATATGTGCACAATATGTTGTAAGTAGTAATTTTGGCTTAGTGAAAAAGGTTGTAAGTTGCTTTGTGCAAACAAAATGTGTAAAGTAAGGCTATGTGCTACTAACGAGTTGGCTCTGTGTCTTGACCTAATTTTGGGAAGGAGGATATGGCGCACAGATATTTTTTCCTCTGCAGAGTTTGGCTCTATGGCTTTGTGCACAGGAGCAGATGAATGTAATAAGATTGAAGACTAAAAAATAATAAGAAGTTTTTGGTGGACGTAGCCCTACACTGGGGTGAACCACGTATATCCTGTGTCTTGATGTGTTTTGTGCGATGTGAATTATGTTGTTTATTTGCTTAGGATTGTTGTTATAATGTATGATGAATGCATCTAATGTTGTAGCTTAGTGATTAATGGTATTTGAATGTTAGATCTGAACTAATTCTATGTGCTAAGTGATTGAGAATGCTTGATCTATATTGTTACTGTGTTGATCTGTAATAAGGGTTAATCTGCGATGTGAATGAGACTCGTAATATAATGAATATTGTTGGATAAGTGCTCTTTCAAGTGTTGTTATCATAGATCTATGTCCCATCTTGGTTGTAGACACCTGAGTCCTACAACCCCCCCTGCCTCTACCTCGGGTGAGACTTCATTTTCTTCGCAGGTGTTGTTGAAAGGGTCGATAGTTAGGGTTTTTTTGGTGCACTGTTTAAGTGTTGAACCCTGGGTCTGACACTGTGCCAACACCACCCGGTTCAACCACTACACAATATTTTATCATGAACCCATCATCATTTGATTTTTCTGAAGGACTTCAAAATATCTCTTTTTCCACAACTCCTATAGTTGATATTGTGGGTGCTTCATCATTACTGAAAACATAGGTGACCTAGTTAACCCTGACTCAACCACTTCCACATACATCTCCCTTCGCACTTGGGTTAGATATTATTCATGTTTCACTATTTCCACACATGCACACACCAAGTGATTTACTTGGTCATACCATCATTTATATGGCCAATAGTCAAGTCATTCACACAACCATAGTTACACAAGCTACTCATCCTCCATCTCACACCTTACAGATGTGTACACCCTACATTGAAGTTCAATATTCAAAAGGAGGCCAACCTTTAGCTGGGAAGCAACCTTTAGCTAGAGGGAAAGGTTTCACTGGGGGGAAACCTACGTGGTTTCAACATCAACAAGCCTATAGGAAAATCACTCCTGCAAATCCTTCTATCCATACTACCACTAGCCTATATCCTAGAAAACCATTTCCAGGAGTCGCTAAGCCTTTGTGGGGTAAACCTAATCCGACAGGAATTCCTTGGCAAGGAACTTTTCCCTATCAATCTATAAACCCCATGATTCCAATGCAACAGTCCATTTCACCACACTACATGGGGGGACCATCAGGTCGATTTCAATATATAGGAGGTCCATCAAGACAACCACCTTACATGGGTGGACAACTCAGGCAACCATCATACACGGGAGGCCATCTAGTTTTTCCATCTCATCGCAACCTGGATATGGTTCTACTAGTGTTTCCATGACATATGGTTATCACTAGTATCCATACGCTAACCGACAACTTACAATCTTGGTTATGTTAGATCCTCCAGATCTATCATGTTTGACAAATGATCCCATTCAACGTGCTCCATTTTGGGCTTCCATCCCTGCCAAATTATTGTCCAACATCCCAAAATTTGACAAAAAACCTGGGGAATATCCTAACAATCATGTTATGATTTTACATTTATGGTGTTCTTCCAACTCTTTGATGGATTATTCCATTCATCTAAGAATTTGCAGAGAACACTTACAAGTGCAGCATTGAAATGGTATATTGAATTGTTGTGTAACTCCTTTTTCGAATTTAATTCTCTTGCCATGGATTTCCTGACACATTTTTAGTTTCCTATACGGTATGAGACCAGTACAAAACTTCTTACCTCAATCCGAAAATCCTATTCCACCTACATATCTGATCATATTCATGAGTGGATATGGCAGAGACAGTTTATTAAAACTCCAATTCCTGACCAACTCCTCGCATATTGGTTTACAAAGTCACTCTTGCCTCCCATCGCTCACGATGTTTCTATGGGGAATGTTGTTACTAAGGAGAAGGCTATTAGTCGTACTCAATATTTGGACTTGGTATATTCCTAGTCTTACACACTTTATGATATGATCCCTCATGAACCTCATTTTTCGAATGCTCCAACAAGACCTGCTATGGAACCAGTTTATGTTTCACACACCAAAACTACTTCCACTCCTGTTAAAATATCTGAGGTGAATGAGGTCCAATCCACTTCATCTCAACAACTAGGAGGCAAGAAGAAAAACAAGAGTAAATCCAAGAAATATTCTAACCATCAGGATACTACAAAGACTTTTGATACTCCACTGACTAGGAACCCTAAGTTTCCTTGCATGATTTGTGAGGAAGACCACTACACAAAAGAATTTCCTCATCATGAGGCAGTCGCTAAATTTCTAAAGGGTACCTATCAACATGTAGTGTTAACTAACCCTTTCTTGGTTCAGCAACAACATCTGGTTTCACAAAACCATGCATCTCTGCAAGCGGGCAATGTTGTTCATTCCCACCATGGGGATGCTTCCATGAGCACCTAAGATGGTTAATGTCACGACTCAAGAAAATACTTATGACCCTCCTCCATGTGATCAGGATAATGGAAATTCTATGGATCAGTCCTCCACATCCACTACTCCTCCATCTTCCACTCCTCTTCATATTGAGAAGCCAATTTTTGACACAATGTTGCGCCCGCCCAACAACGCAATTCAAAAAGTGACATTTAATCAAAATGCACGTGCTACCGAAAAATTCAATATCATTGAAAATTTGGCACAAGTGCCTTGTTCTATGTCTACACTCGAAGTTCTACAACATTGTCCAAGTCAACATAGAATGTTGTTGTCGACCATTGGAGCCATGGATCTAGAGGATTCAAATCTGATTATATTTCATATGGAATATTTTACGGAGAGTCTCTCACACCACCTAGCATTCCAAATTCAAATTTCGGTTGGTGGGAAGAACATCCATTGCACTATTTTGGATGAGGGAGCCTCCACCTATGACATGTATTTTCCTTGTTGGAGAGCATTTGGTTCTCCTAAACTTGCCCCATCTCCTACCACCCTAAAATCATTTGATGGACGTGGTTTCCAACCTTGTGGACTCTTGCAATATGTTTTTGCGACATTGAAGGGTAAAACCGTTTCAGTCAATATTGAAGTGGTTGACGCTCCCCTAGACTACAATTTGTTACTTGGTCGTAGTTTTGTTCTATGCAATGATTTTCATCGCATATTCAATGTTTTGTATTTTACAATTTCCCCATCAAGAAAAAATATCATTGTTGATCAACTTGACTATACAACTCTAGATCTACACAATGTTGCAGTGAATAATTTCCCTTTTCTCAGACAATCTAATCTTGATAGTGTAGGAGTAGGTCTCCTTAAGGATTCCTCTCTCATGGGGGTTTTCCTTTTCCCACTCCTGCCACTGCACAGGTTTCCATGTTAAATATGATTTCGACTTAGGTGCGAAAATACCTAGAATCACTTGATCCTTTAGTAGTATCTGGTCATAATGAGCATAGTTCTTTTCATGTGTCAAGCTCATTAAAAAATGAAACATATTCTTATGAGCATAATTCATTGTATCTATTAAGCTCGTTAAAAATTAAATAGACCCCCATGCATTCAAATCGAGTCTTACTATGTATCGAATGTTTGAACTTTCTTTTTCTTCGCCTAGTGAAAATATTCATATTAGTATCCAGACGCCTAAATGAGGAAAGAAGAAGAGTCACCAGAGGAAACAAATCTTGGGGGGAAGATCTCCAGCCTATGGAAATCATGTTGGAGAAAATCCACTAGCTTCTATCATGCAAGCTAGGGGGAAAATACCTCTAGAGAGACACTCTACTATGAGTGATCCTCGTTTGGGGTCGTTCCCATCGTAACGTGGTAATCTTTTCTAGAACGAGATTTGTCTTTGTTCTTTCTCATGCTCGTAAATACATAAGAATAGGTTATCGAGCTCATTCTTTGTTCTTTCTCGTGCTTGTTAATAGATGATAATATGTTATCGAGTATACTTTTATCTCAATTTTGGACTCGTAAAAGCTATACGAAAAAGGAACTCTTTGGAGTTTCCTTTAATCTCTTTTCAGACTCCCTAAATATGAAAAGATTGTTGAGTGAGCTTGGTTCCTTTCACACCCATTAAAAGGTTTGAAAGGGTGTCTTTCGAGTGGTATTTTATCTCTTTTTCATCCCCGTGAGACTAATTATTAAAAATGAATACTCCAGTTAAGCATGACTAGAATATTTATCCTTGTATTGTTTTACACTTTTTTCGGGATTGGGAGACTAAATTTACGAAAACTTCATCCATGGAGTCATCTTTAAGTTCTTTTCAGACTCTCTAAATGTGAAAATCCATTGAGTTTACCTTCTTTGGGATCATAAAACTATGCATCGAAGGACCTATGTGAGTTCGATCTCCTGGACCCATACGTGACCGAACCCCTCCTTCTTCAAGTTCATTAAATATGTGATGAGGGACTCATCCAAAGGATGATCTATATCGATCATCTGTTATCATCCTCAAGCTCGTTAAAAAATACATAGGTACTCATCAATCATGATGGGGGGTAAATTGAAGGAAGTGGGTCAAGTTTTTGGAATCCTTGATGGAAGTTATTGTCACCCTTGAACATGGCACCTTTTTGCATCTTGTCTTACAATTGGGTAATATGCTTGTCTCTGAGTCATACCAATTCCATGTGTCGTTATACTTTTTATTTCCAGTTGAATAGTGATCTTATTTCTGTCACATTATGTTATTGGTACTCATTGAGTCAATGCTTCCAAGTCGTTTTTCATGCCTCATAATGTTCAAGGGAAGTTTCACTTCAAACCATCCATCTGTAGTATTACCAGTTTCCATTTCTTGTTTCATTCCATACTCATTTTATCTACCATCTCGCATCTCTTTCCTGTGTCATTTTCATGTCGATGATGGGGGATACATCATGGCCCTCCTTTGATGAGTATTTTCCTGTCAACTTTAGCACATTATCCAAGAATTAGACTTAGAAACGAGTTAGTACCTTGGGACCTGCATGCCTCAATAGCAGGGTTCATTGTATTCAATAGTAGGTTTACACCAATGGCCTCTGATCGAATGATTCCATGAATGTTCGACCTCATCTAATTTATTCGCACTCGCTGGAATGTACTAAAGGTACCTTGGGATTCATTTTCATCATTGGTGATTTCCCTCACACTTGTTAACAGTATACCTCAATGACCGATAATCAAGTGGTTTCTACCATGTTCGACATCAAGACATTTATTCACATGGCTAGATTCGTACCGTTTCGAGATTGTGATGAAGACCCTGGGTTAGGCACTCACTTTGTTATGTGTTTTTCCAAGCTATGATGGAGATCATTTGAGCATGTAAAATATTTCAGTATAATCACCATGATGACAATATTACTGATATATATTGTAACATAGATCCACATTGTATTGATATGTGGCTATGTGTTGTCATCTCGTAGCTCCACTATGTATTTTTCATGGTTGCGATCAGTTCATGTCATGGAGGTATGGATCCACATTGTATCTCTGGTGGCCATATCCTTAGTCAATATTCTCATGGATCTGTAGTGTTGGTTGTCGTCCATGCTTGGAGTCAACTTGTATTCCTGCCTTGGAAATGGAACATATATGTATATTGATTGATGTTTGTTTGCAACTTCTTCCAGGTTCTCCTACTCTAGAACCCTTGAATTGAAGAATTTGTAAAGTGTTTTGGCCATCAGTTTCTCTTCTGACCTCACACTTTAGGGGGCATCTGTTACACGCCAAAATATCACACTTATGTGTCTCACCCTAAGTGTCTCAAAGTGATGTATTCACCTTATTAAGTGTCGCATGCACTGTCTGAAGTGTCATATGCACCTTACCTAGTGTCGCATTCACTTTGCTAAGTGTCACAACCCCTTGATACCATGAAATAAATTTTTCACAATCCCTAAATCATGTTGGAAGAAGAAGCCCTGTCATCTGATAGTCAAAACACACCTTTTTCTTGGAAAATTTCACCATTGTTCAGAATTTTACAAGGGTGGTGCTCACCTACCCATGTTGAGGGAGCATTAGTGTTCCCCCTACCATGTTAAGGGAGCACCACTTTTGGCCACTATAAATTTGTCTCTAACTAAGGGGGAGCACCACTTTTGGTTAGAGGAAATAAATGATAATCACACCTCTTTCTAAGAGCCAATTCCGAGGAGATGAGGTTGGTTTGGGTCGAATCCTATCCTATGGCACCATCCTAGGATCAAATCCCAATTTATGGAGCCATATACTCAACCATTTCCCTCATTATCTCATGGTGTTTAAGCCTCTCAAGCCTATATACTGAAGGTATTTCCAAGGTGAAGGGGGGGAGAATTCAAATATTAAACCTTTGATCTTAGGAGAAGCGTCAACATTTTTTATTTCAAGGTTCATTCAAGGGTTGGATGAGGAGATCTTGGAGAATATTGTTGCATCATCAAGCATGCTTTGTAAGTTCCTTCTTTGGATTTCCAATTAATATTAACTTGGCCTATTCCATTCAAGTTCATGTGTTCTAAATTTGCTTGTCTATTGTTGTTTCAGTCTTCATAGATAGATATACCTTTTTTAATCATATAGAGTAGGAGTAAGAGTTCATTTTCTAGTCTTTGCAAGACTTGCTTTGCGTTGAGGAGCTTGGAGATCAAGCCCAAGGATTGGAGCAGCAAGGATGAACATCGCAAAAATATATACCACATTATTCTTCTATCTTGCTTGATTGCTTGAGTTAGATCTATAGGGACATTAGCAATTATTTGTTTACTTCTATCTTTGGACCAAATATAGGGGTCTTGGTCCAAAGGGGAGCTTAGCATGTCCACAGGGTAATATTTCTCACAACAATGTTGAGAAGTTTTATGACCAAGAATTGATGAGTATCTTACATAGGGAGGTTAGGGGGAGGTAGTGAGAACAATTGGACTTAGTTCATGATTAAGGTATTTTTACGTATGCTTAGAACAATATTTTGCAAAATTGATTCATATTTCCTTAAAATATTTATGTTACATTGGGATATTATCATACCTTGGGTTTTATCTTGGCATATGTTTATTTTACCATCTTTAAGGTATTTAAGGATCATCTTCCAATTCATTTTAGGGAGTTTCTCATGGTCCTCTATAAGCCCTTCTGCATGCAACGCATATTCCTGTAAACCAATTGTAATGCTTGATTTAGTTTGGTACATTACATCTAGAACTTAATCAACTAAATTAGCACAATAAGAACTTCAAAATCAAGTGGTTTTCATTAGTACCAATATGTTCCTAAAATTCATGTGGCTCTTTTCCAATGTGTCCCAATTGAATTCCATTTCTATTCCTACATTGTTAATAGATAATTTTATAGAGACCTCTATCATTTTGCATTAACAATTACTAGAGGATTTAATGGTTACTATGAAGTGTAAATACAACTCAATAACTGAAAGAGAATTATAATATTTTGGCATAAGTAATATTGTATGAATTGAGAATATAAACAATGAGCATATAAAACACTGTGTGGTGGAAAATTTTGTAAAGTTGGTAGAAAATTAATAAGTGTGTAGAATTAATAAGAATGTTATTTTGCAATATTTTCATCTTGTAGTTGATCATGGAACACTTTGGATGTGAAGTAAAGTGGACTAAATCCATCAAATTATTTATTTGGAGGTGCCACTAGTTCAGTAAGAGGATCTAACTCTACCATCTTTGTAAGTGTATATGAAAACATGCCTGCTAACCTTGATTTTAATAATGGCATCAATTGATTTTCATGTTTGTATATTTTATTTATCTGGTCATGTATTTTGGTATGTTGTAGGATAAGTGAGAAGATATCTTCAAGAAATGTTGTAGAAGAAAAATACAGATACGGATATTCTAGTACATTGTCCTCAAGTGGATTTGTTTCCCTATCACGTCTAGGTTGTTGGTTCTTCAACAATTTATTCATTGAGAACATTGTTGGGTTCAAGTTGGTCATTGCCTCTAACTATATGCCACAACAGAGGTACTAATGAAAGAACTTCGATGAGAATTATGTTTAGAAGTGTAGTGTGAATCCTTGTTACAATTTATGTAACTAAATTGATCGAGTGAAGTGGTCCTTAATATTTGTAACATCCCCACTATAATCCCCATTTTAATTAATCCATAATGTAGATATGAATGTGGATGTGTCTAAGCGATGTAATATGTGAATTATATTTCTAAATTTTTATTAAGTAAAATGTGATTCCATCTACTAGGGGACGTGGACATATATGGGGGTTGATTAATCCACAAGAGAGGAAGGGTCTAAAAAGGGGGCTTTTATCCAAGAGTTTAATTACAAAATCATTTTCATGTGTTTTAATGTTTTGAGTGAACCTTAGGATTTTCCCTTGAGTGTGGAAGAGCTCAATCATTGAATGCATGTAAGAGGGTGGGTGAGAGGATTCACATACCATAGTTATTAGGAGCATGGTGTTGAGTACAATCAATTTGGAAATGAGTGTGAGTCAAGAAAAACAATAAAAAGGAGAAGAAGTTTTTATGGCCAACGTAACACCCCCTCTCTAAACCCTGAGTATATGTAGTTAATCATGATTGATGATTTCCATGAAATGACATACCAATACTATAATTGTATTATTGTTTAATTAAGAAGACAAACCAACTGATTGTGGGTGAAGAATTTGAAACTAATATACATGATACCACTAGAGGGAAGAGTGAGGAATCCTTTAGAGGGGGTTGATCATGCTAATATGACCCAATCCTCCTTGCTAAAATAATTGAATTGAAAATATTGAGATATTTACCTTAAATGTGATTTCAAGGAAAATCAGTTAATGTGGAATTTTGGTAGTTGAAAAACAAATCACCCCAATGAATGGAAGTATGGGGAGACTTCTTTAAGTGACATAGAATGTCAACTAAAGGACAGTAGGAAAGGTCACCAGGGGTTCCCATGATTGACCCACGAGCTCCCTTTCGACAGAATAAAAGAGGGTACAGGTCGAGAACCTTCATGAGGAGATTACGTGCAAGAGATGCACGGGAAGACGGGGCAGGGGGGTAGGAAGCTAGTGTGGTTTTGGTCAAAGGAGAGAAGTATCAACCCCAAGCTGAGAGGTCATGAGTTGGATGTTAGGAAGCATCTGATTAAACTCAAGAGGTCGAGTGATCCGGATTATTTTCGGCACGAAATGAGAGCGGAGATATAATAAAGAAATGTACAAAGATATTGCAGATATTCAATAATATAATAGAAATGTATCAAAGATGCAACCATAAACACAGATATACAGTAATACACAATTTCTATTAATCAGAGAAATGTACAGAGACTGTAAAAATACAGAGTGAAAGACTCGCTAGAATGGT
>SNQJ01S0145354.1:0-18599 GCA_010110895.2 Picea sitchensis | reverse complement strand
ATATATATATATTGACCAGCATGGTATGACTGCCTGAGTAAGTGGACGATAGGGCAAGGAAGGGATGCTTTCCTAGATTTCAAATGACATGGATGCATGGTTGACCCTATGATGGAGGGTCTGAATATTTTGTTAAAAATAATAGCTTGAGGAAGTATGTTATCCCTCAAAAAGAGCTAAGATGAAATGATAAAAGAGAAATGAGCAAGAGTGACCTTATTTGTTGGTCGATATATTGTAAAGAGGGACACATAATTATGAGTTTATTGATGAGACTGGTTGTGTAAGTGATGGTAAGTTCTTGTTAAAATTGAATGAGACTAAATAAATATGAATGAATGAGGTAAAAAGGTGCAAATGATGCACATACATATATGTATACCTACTTAAAAGTATAATATGAATACCTGATCAAGTAGGATGTGGGGAAAATAGTTTTCTTGCCTATATCGAATAATGCTATAGAGGCATGGCTAACTTTACTTTAAGAATTCTGGTTATCTTGTTTGAATACTAACCTGAGGAGGATGTGTTCCATTTCCTCGAGAAAATCTAGTATAAATTGTTGAAAGGATAAATAAGAATGAATGCTCTATTGTCATAATATATGGAAACATGATTATGCCTTTGAGGATTGCATGAAAATGATTGTGAACAATCATGAGTTAAAATATTTTAAAGTAAAGTTGCATGTGAACTGTAAAGTGTTCCTATGTTTGACACACAGTATGTTGAGGCAAGTGGTTAAGTGTAGGTAAGAACAATATGAATACAGGTTGATGAAATAAAGGTATTGGTTTGTGTGCATAATAAGAATACATGTTTATATTGTTTATGAAATATTGGGTAGAATTATCATATGATGAGGTTGGAGCTGACTCAGGATTGAAGTTATTTTGAATAGTGATAGATATACAACAAGAGAGTTGCATGATAAAGAAGTTCCATGTGAAGGACTTTTGTAAAGACTCTGTGAAAAGAACATAGCTAAAACCTCGAGGATTGTTGAAAATTTGACAATGGACTGCAAAGACTATTCGTATAAGAATCCTCAATTACATTATAAATTGTAATGCATGGACGAAAGGCCAACAAATGAATGAGTGACCATTATGGTGTTTGAATGTAAATGTGATGAATGCACAAGTTCATAATTTGTTGAGAACAAAAATATTGTTGTTGTAGCATGTTGAGGGATTCTAGGAGGATCTGATTAGGATTTCTCAAGGAATAGAAAAGGCATGTCCCAGGAGGGATAAATTGTAAAGACAATGAGACCTTGAAAATAGATCATCTAGACTAAAATTTCCAGGTTGTGTAGAAGGGTTTGGAAAAGGGGAGAGTCCCTTAAATCCTTTCCTAATTATTATTATGTTTCTCTGATATAAGAGACCGATATGTTGTGTATGAGAATACTTTTGGCATGAGGAATGTTGATGGTTGTATGACTGTATAAACAACTAAAAATTTGACTTTGTTTACACCCATGAAAACATTGAGGGCAATGATATGGGATGCATATATATGTGCTAAAACTTATTTGAAAATATTTTGTTAATTTAAACGATGTGGTAAATACATTTTATTTTAGATGACAACTAATATGATTTGAATGTGATGATGCATGAAGGAAAATAGTTGTCAATGATGGACAACCTCAGGGAGAGGATAAATACAAGAGGGTTGTTGTTGAAATATTGATGGAAGGACTTAGGATTCCCCATGAAGCACCAATGATAAGGTAATATCAGAGAAGGCGTTGACAACCAGAACATGTATAAAAGTGTTTATGCCTATGTGGCATAACGTTTGAAAGGAATTGGGTAAGAATCCCTTTTGAAATATTCTATTATTTTAATGATATGAAAATTATTTTGAATTGCTATGGAATTCCATTGATCCCCGAGCAAGGTAAAATTCAGCGAGAACAACCTGAATGATGAGAGGTATGAACCCTGGCATCCAAGGATGATTAAGAACCTTCCAAGAAAGTTCATGAGCAGATATGTAATGAACGCATTGACTCATCGGGAATGATTGGGAACAAAAGTGCTCATAAGTATAACATTGATTGAATGTGTTGAGGGAATGCATGTTTGCATTAGAGGGAGGAAATGGACTACCCGGTGGGGAAGGAGAGCCTTCCAATATTTTACAGAGTTGTAACAATGGTATAAAGAGTAATTGAGTGGACATGAATGTTGGCACCTTGGTTTCTAGTGAATAAAGAACACTTGAATGCATTCATGAGAAACCTTCAGTTTCATGTTTGTTGATTTGAGATCATGATCATCTTAGAGAAGGAGGTAGATTCTTGTTGTAATAAGGAATGAGAACAAAGAATCCATATGGTAAAAGGTTGGTTGAGTCCCAACACACCATGACAAGAGTGGATAATATAAAAATTAATCAATCTGAAATCCAATGCAAGGATACACAATGTATGATTGTGACCAAGGACCTTGGAACATTAGTTGAATCTATTTAATATTAAATTTTCATTTGGGAAAAGTGTAGTATGTTGAAATAATGCATGTGTAAGGAATGATATTTCATTTTTCTTTATATCATTGAATAGATAAAAGTAATTTTATTTTTAGTATGCACAATTCTGAAAATTATTGTGAACTATTTCAAGTGTGTACTGAAATACATGTGCATGATGACTAACAATTTGTTTAGCTATGTGAAGATGGAATTGCAGGAAAGAGGGTATGGGATATGGAATTATTGTAATCCCATGAGAAAGACCAATGCATGCTAAGCCAAACTATTATGAGAAGGAAAAATATCATACTTGTGAATATGGTTCCCGTATGGAACAAATCTGAAAATAAAATGAAATTGTGAAATTTAAATCTGTGGCTAACATATTTGAAAATAATGTTGATTGAATTAATGAAAATATCTCACAATTTTTGTATGCATATGAACATAGGTGAGATGAAGAGATCTGTCCAGGGAGGACAGATGGTGGTTTTCAAATAAGAAAGCATGAAAGAGGGCCGTTGTTATGACAAGAGAACTTTGTGATAAGTAATGATCTCCATGAGAATGTTGTGGTGTGGTAACACAAGGACGAAGGGACGTAATAAAGACTTTCATTCCAATTACACCATCTCCTTTACATTTTCAAAATACATATAGAAGGAAGATGTTTGGGTCGACACATTCAGTGACAGATTCAGAGTCTAGTGTTGCAAAGAAACTGAAAATATGAGGATTAACAGAAGAAGAAGATCCAGACTTGCAGCCTGAAGCATAGTCTTCCAAAACATGACAACCAGTGACCATTGAGGTGGTGTCAACACTCAAAGAACACTTATCTAGTCAGACCAATGTTCCATCCATGAAAATTGATAGTGAACCTTTCAAAAGGTTTATGGAAATTAAAGAGAAAGGGGTAGAAATCAAGCAAGATGTTTTTCTCAAATGTATGACCTTGAAACTTCACATACCAGAATGATTTCTTCTATGGATTTTGAAAATGGGAAATTAAATATAGTACTATTGGAGACCAGAGAAAATAAAAGGACCAACATCACTATTGATCTAAATTCTCTACATCCCATTGATAAAATGGACTTGCATAGGAAGACAAGGGAAATGGTTAAATGAGATATCATAACAACTACTTTAGGAATGAAGAAATTGCAAGTCATGAAGGATAAGTGTTACACATTATTTTGGTCATCTTGGTAATCCACTAACAACGTGTGTTCATGTTCCCAAAAAGAGCCTCTCTTCATGAGGAAAGTGATTGACTTTCTCTTCTAAAAAATTTATTAAGGAAGGTCGTTGCATGTTGCATTATATGTAGCGTGTGACGATCCCTGATCATTGCCCTCTACCCTAAAGATAGTGTTGATCGGGCTTAAATACCCTGATTCAACAGTAGGAACCAAACCCACCACTGAGGCCCAATTAGACTCTGCAACATTTGGAGTGGAATGGTTCTCCAGATCTTACAATCTGGCCAAATTATCGATGAGCTTTTGTGTTTTCTAGTGAATGCTCTTCCTTTGGTTAAAACAGTTTTTTCTGTATTTTCTCTTAGGTGGGGCAGGTACAAGAGATGCAAGCCAGTATAAACCAACTTGAAGAAGATAGGACAAGAGTTTTAACTATTAGGAAGGGGTCGAGCTTGGGATAACCCGCTACTCGAACATGCATACAACGATCCTATGCCAAAGGGGCTCAATAATAATACTTTAACCGGAAGAGCATCCAACTGTTGTCTGAGAAAGCTACTCAGCAAAAATAAGATGCATATATGATCAAGATCAGGGTAAGCAAAATAATTCATCTACCGAGACATTCATCACATAGCTGAGGTAAACTACTTAGCATTGAGAAAGAAACACAACTGTAATCAATGTCATGGTAAGAAAAATAATTCATCTACCAAGGCATTCATCACATAGAAGAACAATGATTTACTTTCATCATTAAAAGAAAGGAACATCAAAAAATTGTACCAGATAACTTGACAACAGAAATAATTTCTCTTACTCATTTACCACAACATTCATGGAACATGAAAGGAAGTAATTCTTCTCCAACTCCAATCACATATATCTGATGAAAATAGCTCGTCTCTGGTCCAGAAGGACTTCTTAATTCGCAGCAGTCTCAAAATAATTATCAACAACCAAAAGAAAAGAGTTCTTACAAAAACCATCGACCCTTTAACCATCTCTCGATGTTCCTATTTATAATATAAAGTCTTAACAGTAATTAACGGTAAAATACAATTTGAGCTAATCAAGAATCGCCACGTGGTGTCATCATCTAACGGTCTTTCAACAGTCCATCCGAGTTGTTTCTTGAAAAGGGTGGACTCTTTCATAATCAGACCATCTGATAAAGAGTTCTTCACAGGTGTGGGCCCATGGAAACCTGTGTTGTTCCATTGGAGCCGCATAGATTCCCTTGATGTCTACTGCGTGCGCCCGATATTTTGTGAGGCTAAAGTTCAACTTTTGAAATATGGCTCTGGCTTTGATTGGATGTCCTTCAAAATGTTGTACTTTCTCGAGCTTTGCATCGGTGACATTTTCACATTCTTCGGCCCATGACACATCTTGTTCGGTGCACATCTTGATCATTCCGCTTAGGTCGATTAATATCGGGATGTCGAAATTGGGAACTTGACACACTTCGTCACTTCAGTGATTCTTTCAGTTCTTCGGTGGGATCACAGGACAGACTCTAGTCGGTGATCGGGAAGGTTCTTCCTGCAATTAAACAGAAGTAGTTTAGTGATCAAGCAACCCATGATCTGACATAAATAAACAAAAGATCAACACGTACCTATGCAGTTTGCTAGTCTCAGTTGTTTTTAATACTTACATGATCCCAAACGCTTCCTTCAAGTGACCTGTGAAGTCGCCGCTCCTTTTTGGTATAAATTAAAACCTCATCATGTTGTAGTGTGGCTAATCAATTACGATAGACATGAATGTTTAATTATCACAGTAATTACTTGACCTTTGGGAAAAAGGGCATCGAGGACGAATTATGCGCTTGTGTGCTCCCGAGAGGTCAGATATCATATAGAGAAGGTCGTTAAATGCCTTCGGAACTCATACCACCAAGTGTGCCAAGCGTCATTTATAAATAACAGAGGTTCGAAAGTTCAAAAGGATCGAAAGGATCGCATCGCATGCTTTCCTGCAACCCCAATCGGTGGTGCTTTCATGTTCTGGATCACATCTGTCGATTAGCTGCGGCGTGTCAAAAAATTTCAAACATCATGTCACGAGGCGCTGGAATTATGTTGGCGAGCCTAGTGTCTCTCTTTGATTTCCCTATAAATCCAAGATCTTTGCGAGAAATCCTTCCTATATGCCAAGCTCATATTCCCTGGAGATCTGGTTTGGTAGGTTCATCTTGGCAACATCCAGTTGAGTAATCCTTTTCCATCTATGGACGTCTTGAGTTTTTTACGTTTTGCGATTATGGGGTCTCCTTCAAACACAGGACAAGGTCCACGAGGCAGCTGGAGTGCGAGGTCTCAACCCCAACGCACCTGGGACTCCTTCCTGTGGGATTTGAAGGGTACATTTATCTTCCCGAAGGCAACATCAGCGTCCAAACACGGGATTGGGGTGGTCACAGATACATCCAAGAGAAATAAGCTAGAAACTGCGCCTTCTCCAGGACCAAACCCGGGGAGAAGAGGAAGGCATAAGAAGAAAACTCGGGAAGGAGAGGGGGACCACGCCAAGGCCGAACTGAGTGCACGTCCAACCCTCGAGGAGTTTGTAATGCCTACCGATCGTTCGAAGCTGGTCGGGACCGCTGTTAAAAGAGGCAGAAGAAGAAAGGGGAGGGCTGAAGAGCCGGGTGCTTTCGTCAAAAATTTCGCTAAGCAACTAGAGCATGCTCAATTTTCAATAGTCGAGCTTTACTAAGAGAATAGGGAACTGCGGGGTCAATTGGCAGCAAAAACCTAGAGGATATCATCGTCGCAAGGTCATGCAAGGAGCACCATTTGGTTGTAGAGACAACTTCGGGAAGCACAAGACAGGATTGTGGAGTTACGCGAGGTGCAACGGATGGTTGCGACAATGGAGCATAAGACACCAAAAAGCGGGGAAGACAACCTGAGAGAGGACCAAAGCATAGGAGATGTGTAGTTAGCGGTTTCTCGCCCTGTGTTCTTGGAAGCATGGCTTAACACCTCTTTGTATTTCTTCTTTGCAAAATTTTGTAATCTCACGGCGACCAGGCAGGTTAGCCGAGTCGTCAGGGTTGTCTATTCGTATGTAAACCAAGCCTGGAAAAGGTGTTTTATTGTATATAAAGAAAAGTTTAAAAGTATCATTCTCTGAATCAAATGTGTATTCTCCTCTAAATATTTTGCGTAAAATATTAGATCTTTTGGAATCATTGTTATTACGTCGTGATTTTGTTATGTTTTTCTTTGTAAAACTTTGATATCAATTACTACTTCCACGGGATTATCGATTTTGGTTATTTAAAAAAAAAATTTAATCATGGAAAGATATTCAGCTAGTGGATGAAAGTCATGCTTGGAATTTCACTTGTACCGATAGTTTTTTGAGAAAAGACTAGAAGTCACAGCTGCCAATACCGAGATTCATTGGAGAAATTAATTAGTTCCCTCTCGCCGATACCGGACTTGTTTCGGGAGTTAGACGATCGACAATGTTTCTTTTATCTATGTGTGGTGCTTACAATCACACTTTTTTGCCGAAGCCGAAAGAATCGGTCTTCGGAGAAATATTTTCAGACGCTATATTCGTGAAAGAGATACTCGTATCGGTCGACGCCGAATAATGTCGGCACTCGACTGATTTGACTTCCCATACAATTTTTGCTACCTTAATCTTTCACTGATGTCAAACTTCTCAGGTAGGCCGGGAGAAATCTGGGGCATTGGTTCCTTGATCAGTTGTGGTGTTCCTCAAGATGGTTCTTAATATGCTTAAGAGAAACTCAGATAAGAAGGTTATGAAGCTCAAACCACGGTGAAAACAATCGAAGGTAGAAGACGAGGTGGTACCCAAAAGGAAGTGGTCATAGAACTTTTAGGGTGTGTTGAGCACTCAACAAATGGTGATTCATTGAGTGAACGCAGAATATTTGTCCCATAAAATAGATATCTCTGGTCCTTCTTTTATTCATGCCAACTAGAAATATATATGTATTATATTATTATTATTTTTATTTTTTTTATAACTTTTATTGTGTTTTTATTATTGGAAATACTTCTTTAGGGCTTGGCCATTTACCGGGAGGGCGTCAAGTTCCCCTTTCAAATTTTGAAAACGATAAGTACCTACCCCGATCTTCTTATCCACCTGAAAAGGCCCAAGCCATAGGCTCTGAAACTTGGAATGCTTCCCTTTGGGTTCATTTACCTTATCCCACTTTAGGACTAAGTCTCCTACTTCAAAAAAAAAAATTTAGCCTTATGCTTATCGAACCATCTTTTCACTATCTGTTGATGGGCTAAAAATTTAGACTTAGCCCTTTCCCTCTCTTCCTCCAGCATGAGCAGAGTGTTGATTCTCTATTGCATGGTCTAGGATTTATCATTGTTAGAATCTTGGGCCAATTGGAGAGATGGAAGATAAAGCCCATTCAAGAGAATGGCTTCATGTCTGTAGACCAAGAAGTACGAGGAATTCCCTATATCCTCTTTGGGAGTGACCCTATCAGCCCATAGGGAATTATGGAGTTGGTTATGCCAATTTCTATGGTTATCCGAAACCATCTTCTTTAATATCCTCACCAGATTCTTATCGGTTCACTCTGCCACACCGTTTCCCTGAGGGTAATAATTTACAGAGTACTTGATTATGATTCCTTTGTCCAGAGAAAACTCTGTCAATAGGGTAGAGGAGAAGTAGGCTGCATTATCAAAGACCAGAATGGAAGGAACACCAAACCTTGTAATTAGTTGTTGTTCTATAAATTGGATGACTATTTTCTCATTTACATGGGTCAGAGGGATGGCCTCTTCCTACTTTGTGAAATAGTCGGTGGCAGTAAGAATAAACTTGTGCAATTTCAAAGAATTGGGCATAATTTATCCTATGATATCCAGCCCCCACTGCTCAAATGGTCTAGAGACGGTTACAGGCTAAAGTGGGATTGTTTCCCTTCTCTCCTTGCCAGCACTTATTTGACAAGTCTTACAATTCTTGGAGTAAGCATGAGCGTCTTTGAACAAAATGGGCCAATAATAGCCGGCTCTCAGAACCTTATGAGCGGTGGTGTTCCCTGCAAAATTCCCCCTAGCGGGGCCATCGTGGAGCTCTTTCAGCACTTTATCGGTTCCTTTGCATTCGAGACACCTCAGTAATACCCCGTCATAGTTGATCCGGAAGAGTACCAAATTGATGAGGCAATATTGTGCGGATTTTAATCGGAGGGCTCTCCTTTCTCTAGGGTTGAGGTTTTCGGGACAAGTCACGTGATGTAATAGATGAGCCAAATCCTTGTACCAGGAGTCTGGTCCTAGCGAAATGTATGCTTCTTCACCACACCATAGTGTTATTTCATTATCCCACCCTAGATCTTGGTTTGCTTGATCTTGAGCTTCAACTGCGAGTTTGCACAAACCTTGTCCTTTTACTAACTTGGCGGGTTTTATATCTAGATCAAATTCTTGGAATACCACCATCCAATTCCCTCTTCTTTCTCCCATTTCTTGTTGGGTAAACAAGGATTGGAATGTGGGGTGTGGCACAATCACCTTAGTGTGATTCTTGAGGATGTACGACCTAAAATGATTTACTGATTTATAGACCACGTAGGCCTGCTTTTCTATGGTGGGGTAATTGAGCTCAGCTCCTTGAAGGTTGGTTCTCATGAATGACATCGAGCCTTCATTGTTTTCATTGTCCTTCTGAGTCAAAATCGCAGCTAGCGATTGGTCAGAGGCGAAAGTATAAAGGTCAAAGTCTCTATTGAAATCAGGACTTCACAATACCGAGGCCCGGGATATGGCAGCTTTGATGTTGTTGAAAGCGTATTTTCGTTCATCATCCCACTTAAACTCGGAATCTTTGCGAATCATTTTTTGTAAGGGTTTGATGATTTTGGCGAAGTCGGGGGTGAATTTCCTTACAAAATTAATTTGCCCAAAAAAAGACTGCATAGCCTTCTTGTTATGGGGTAGCGGGAGTTGAGCTATGGATTTAATCCTTTTGGGGTCTATGTGAATTCCCACTTGATATATAATATGACCTAACAACTTACTTTCTTCAACACCGAAGATAGTTTTCTTAGGATTGAGTGATATACCGTATTTTCGGCATCTTTCAAAAATCTGAGTTAAGTGTTGGATGTGTTCCTCTCTATTCTTCGAATACAATGTTATGTCATCTAAATACACTACCACACATTTACCTATAAGCCCCCAAAATACCACGTCCATTTCCCTTTGAAAGGTCTCTCCTGTGTTAATCAAGCCGAAAGGCATGCGTTTATAAGCGAAGGTTCCCCATTTGATACGGAAGGTAGTTTTTAATCGGTCTTCCTCGGAAACCAACACTTGGTTGTATCCTGAGAAACCATCTAGAAGGGAGAAAATTTCTGAGCCTGACACGGTCTGTAGTAGTTTCTCCATCGGTGGGATGGGATAATTGTCCTTTTTTGAATCTCTGTTGAGATTCTGAAAGTCTACGCATAATCGGATTTCTCCTGACTTTTTTCTTACTGGAACAAGGTTCGCTACCCAGGCAGAATGTCTAACTTGGAAAATTATCTTCGCATCTAAAAGCTTCCTTAAATCTTTATACATTAGGGGTTCCAAGGATGGGTGGTACTTTTGGAGCTTCTGTTGAAAAGGTTTGACTTCAGGTTTTAATGGGATGGTGTGTTGAATGATGCGGGTATCATACATTTTCAAATATTTATAGGACCAGGCAAGCACATCTTGGTATTGTTTGAATAATTTGAGGTAGGCTTTCCTCTCCTCTTTAGATATTGTTTTGTCGAGATTTACATACTTTGGGTTGTTTGGGGTTCCAAGATTTACAGTTTCATGGAGGGGTAGGAGCTACCAGTCTTTGCGTTTTTAGGTCCTTTGAATCATTCCTTTAGATCAAACAAATTCTCTAGATTTGTTATCCCTTTTGGAATTTTGTGAGCCTTTGGTTTATCCATGTGTTGACCCTCCCAAGGACTGGTTTCCATTAGTTTCTCTTGGAACTCTTCATCGTCAATAGAAAGGTGTTTGAAGTTGTCTTGATTAGTCAAGAAGCTTATGATCTATTCATCCCCCTCAAAGACTTTCCAATTAGAGATATTTTTAGGTACCAATGGCTTGTAGAGAAGTTATGCAGTGAATCGGGAGGCTTTGTAATCTTCTAAAGGCGAGAGTCTTGAAGCAGCGATGGCTAAGGAATCAGCAAGAATGTTCTTCGCTCTAGGGATCGCAGTGATATTGAAAGCTTCAAAGTGTTCTATCAGCCTCTGCACCTCCTGTCGGTAGTTCTTAAGATGAGGGGAGTTGTAGTGTATAGTGTTTCTCACTTGTCTAATAATGATTTCCGAGTCCCCGAACACCTTTAATTCCTTGACATTAATATCTATGGCTTTCTTTAACCCTTGTACTAGGGCTTCATACTCGGCAGTGTTGTTGGTGCACTCAAATTCTAGTCTACAAGACAAGAAATGGCGTTTACCCTTTTAATCGATGAGGATGCACCCTACTCCCAAACCCTCTTCTGACTTGGATCCATCAAAATAAAGGGTCCAAATTTGCAAGCGATGATTTCCATTCCAATCAATGTTCCTCTCTTCGATGTTTTCTTCCGGAAGACCTAACACTAGGTCTTGACAAAAGAGAGAATCTTCCATTGGCATCGGGAATTCTTCTTGAAATATCATCTCGGAGCTTTGGGTAAATGAAACATCGGACAGGAGAGGAGAAAAATTGTCAAAGTGAGAATCACAAGAATAATTCCCTAGTATAGGAAAATCGGTAGAGTCTAGTTCATTCGGGGTTTCCAGGTCAATGACCATATGTTTCAGATATCTTTCCCTATCGATTATGATCATGTTCTTGTATCCCTTCAGTGGTAGCCAAAGGTGTGCCCAGTCTATGTTGAAGTATCCGTTTAGTTTTTTGGACCAATCTCGGCTCAATAATAGCCCATATGCCTCAGGGATATCCACCACAATGATGTCAATCACCTGCACGAAATTAGGATGATTGGATACCCTAATCATCACATCTTTGAGTTCCCCCAAGACTTTGACCTGGGTCATGTCCAGTTGTATGACATTCTTATCACTTTTTAGAGGGACAACACCTAATTTGTTACATACGGCCACGGGCATGACATTGGAATATGCCCCGGAATCTACCAGACAGTTGTGGAGATTCATGTTGAAGACTTCGAACATTAAAAGGAAAGGTGGTACAAAAGGCCTCCCATTCCTGCCTTCTGAGTAGGTGTTTATCATTGGGTTTCTTTCCAAACCCGTAGAGGGTGGATTCTTCTCCTGGCCATCGTCGATGGTCGGGTTTTCTATCGAACTTAGAGCTTGCAACAGAAGGTCTTTCTGTTGAGGGATTCTACATATGTACATAACCGATACATTAGCTTTCAATTTATTCAAATCTTCTACTACATTGTAATATAATTTATGAGAATCATGAGTATGGTTAATTATAGGGTTTTTACTGGGAGTGAAAGGCATTCTCGGGCGATCGGGAGTTAATTTACTTTGTGAGGCACATGTGGCATCGGTATCTTTTGGGTCGAGTTGACCCTTAATACGTGTTTGTAGCGCCGATATCTCTAAGGATGGTGCTTGAGGTTTAAACAAATCATCCAAAGACGCAATCATGTTGGGATCCCATATCATCATTGTCATGTCTTGTGGTGGGTCAGCCACTTCCTGATCGGCAATGTTAAAGGCCAAACTATTGGATGGTTTGGTCAGAGAGACTTCGCCAAGAAAATAATTAGCCATTAAATTCATGGCGTGGACCCACTGAGGACATTCCCTTTCTGAGTGGTTCTCTTGGTGGTACGTACAGAAAGAATCAGACACGACATTCCCTAAGTCAATGTTTAGGTTGGTTGGGGGAGGTTCAATTGCTTTGAAAGGATGATTTATTTTAAAGAAAGGCTTATAGGGTCTTTGGCCTTGGTTTCCCTCACCCGCATTTATTTTCATATCTATAATCTCATTTGATAGTTTCTTTACCATGCATTGCAGGTCTTCTATATCTCCATTACCCTTATCGGAAGTTGATTCAGCCGGCTTCCCCGGTGGTCTAGTCAAGAGGAGTCCTCTCCTAGGAGGGGAATGGCTCTCTTTTCTCGCTAGAGATGCCTGGCCTTCTTTACTCCCTTTCATTTGGAACTCTATTGTCTTGGCCTCTTCGAAGTTCTCTGCGAGGGTTTTCTTAGCGGCTCTTGTAATGAACATGGAAATAGAGGTCGGAATCATGTTGGCATAGACCTCGATTTGCAACTCTTGATCCAGTTTCACCGCGGGCTGGAATTTGTTTAGGATAGTTGTGAATATTTGTTTGAAATATTTGACCCTTTCCTTTGGGGTCATGGTGGTTGTGAATAATTCGGCCATAAGGGCTCACGTGGTAGTTTCTTCAGCAAATTTGTCTAGGAAGTCCTTTTGGAACTTAGTCCAATTGGTTATGGATCCTACTGGCAAGTTAAAATACCAAGTGGAAGCTGAGTTCTCAAACATGTAGGGGAAAAGTCTGCATACCATGTCTTCATGTTGAATGTTCATAATCCTGATCCCGAGTATGAACTTCTTGATATGATCTTCGGGCGATCCTGAGGTTTCAGGATCATACTTGGGGAGCAACTTTTCCAGGTGCCGAGGGAGATTGTGTACTTGTCCAGGGATGGCCACGGTGTCCCCGACCAACCAGGGTTGGTTGTCTTGAAGTGGAAATTCCCTCTCTTCTTCTCGATCACTTTTCTCTTCCATTTCTTTGGATTCGGAGTCAGGATCTTCCTCTTCTGAAAGATCGTTAGGTTCGAAGATGTCGTCGGCTGGCGTATCGAGTATGAGGTCAAGAGGTTCTTGGATTTCAATGATCATGAAGTCTATTAAGTATTCGACGAAGTGTACGAAAACTTCGTTGGGAGTGTTGACTACTAGTCTGCTTTGTTGTTTTCTTCGAGGGAGGATGGGGGTGAAGGGAAATGCATCAATTTGTCAGGCGTAGGCTCTAGTAATCCTTCTAAACTGATTCAGTTCCTCATGAGGGAGAGCGTAAGGTATTTCAGGGTGAAGATGTCCTTCCTCAGAGTGGGGTGATTTATCCTCTTCAGGAGTGCTTGGTAAAGGTGGGTTGTCTGTTGGATGACTAGATATGCATGTGGGTCGTTATGAATCTAAGGTTGTTCGAAATATCATATAACTTACATATTCATCCATTCATTCTCAGAAACTCCTTCTAGCGCCAGTTCTTTTGATGGGGCTTAAATCCCCTAATTCAACAGTAGGAACCAAACCTGCCACTGAGGCCCAATTAGACTCTGCAACGTTTGGAGTGGAATGGTTCTCCAGATCTTACAATCTGGCCAAATTATCGATGAGCTTTTGTGTTTTCTGGTGAATGCTCTTCCTTTGGTTAAAACAGTTTTTTTGTATTTTTCTCTTAGGTGGGGCAGGTACAAGAGATGCAAGCCAATATAAACCAACTTGTCAAAGATAGGACAAGAGTTTTAACTATTGGGAAGGGGTTGAGCTTGGGATAATCCGCTACTCGAATATGCAGACAGCGATCCTATGCCAAAGGGGCTCAGTAATAATACTTTAACTAAAAGAGCATTCAACTGCTATCTGAAAAATCTACTTAGAAGAAAGAAGACGCATATATGATCAAGACCAGGGTAAGAAAAATAATTCATCTACCAATACATTCATCACATAGCTGAGGTAAACTACTTAGCATTGAGAAAGAAACACAACTGTAATCAATGTCATGGTAAGAAAAATAATTCATCTACCAAGGCATTCATCACATAGAAGCACAATGATTTACTTTCATCATTTAAAGCAAGGAACATCAAAACATTGTACCAGATAACTTGAAAACATAATTAATTGCTCTTACTCATTTACCGCAACATTCATAGAATAGGAAAGGAAGTAATTCTTCTCCAACTCCAATCACATACATCTGATAAAATAGCTTGTCTCTGTCCCAGAAGGACTTCTTAATTCATAGCAGTATCAAAATAATTATCAACAACTAAAAGAAAAGATTTCTTACAACAACCATAGACCCTTTAACCATCGGTCAATGTTCCTATTTATAATATAAAGTCTTATTAGTAATTAACGGTAAAATACAATTTGAGCTAATCAAGAATCACCACGTGGCGTCATCATTTAATAGTCTTTCAACAGTCCATCCGAGTTGTTTCTTGAAAAGGGTGGACTCTTTCATAATCAGACCATCTGATAAAGAGTTCTTCACATGTGTTGGCCCATGGAAACATGTGTTGTTCTGTTGGAGCCGCATAGATTCCCCTGATGTCTGTTGCGTGCACCAGATATTTTGCGAGGTTGAAGTTCAACTTTTGAAGTATGGCTCTGGCTTTGATTGGATGTCCTGTGAACTATTGTACTTTCTCAAGCTTTGCATCAGTGACCTTTTCACATTATTCGGCCCATGATGCATCTTGTTTGACGCACAGCTTGATCATTCCACTTAGGTCAATTAATATCGGGATGTCAAAATCAAGAGCTCAACACACTTCGTCACTTCGGTGATTCTTTCAGTTCTTTGGCGAGATCACAGGACAAACTCTAGTAAGTGATCAGGAAGGTTCTTCCTGCAATTAAATGGAAGTAGTTTAGCAATCAAGCAACCCATGATCTGACATAAATAAACAAAATATCAACACGTACCTGTGTATTTTGCTAGTCTCAGTCATTTTTAATACTTACGTGATCCCAAACGCTTCCTTCGAGTGACTTGTGAGGCCGCTGCTCCTCTTTGGTATAAATGAACACCTCAGCATGTTTTAGTGTGGCTAATAAAGTATGATAGACATGAATGTATAATTATCACAGTAATTACTTGACCTTTGGGAAAAAGGGCGTCGAGGATGAATTATGTGCTTGTGTGCTCCCAAGAGGTCAGATATCGTACAGAGAAGGTCATTAAATTCCTTCAGAACTCATACCACCAAGCGTTCCAAGCATCATTTATAAATAACGGAGGTTCTAAAGTTCAAAAGGATCGAAAGGATCGCACCGCACGCTTTCTTGCAACCACGATCGGTAGTGCTTTCATGTTCTGGATCGCATCCATCGATTAGCTGCGACGTACCAAAATTTTTCAAAAATCATGTCGTGAGGCGCGAGCATTATGTTGGTGAGCCTAGTGTCTCTCTTTGATTTCCCTATAAATCCAAGATCTTTGCGAGCAATCCTTCTTATATGCCAAGCTCATATTCCCTAGGGATCTGGTTCAGTAGGTTCATCTTGGCGACGTCCAGTTGAGTAATCATTTTCCATCTACAGATGTCTTGAGTTTTTTACATTTTGCGATTATAAGGTCTCCTTCAAACACAAGACAAGGTCCACGAGGCAGCCGGAGTGCGAGGTATCAGCCCCAGTGCACCTGGAACTCCTTCATGTGGGCTTCGAGGGGTACAGCTATCTTCCTAGAGGTAGTGTCAGCATCCAAACATGAGCTTGGGGTGGTCACAGATATGTCCAGGAGAAATAAGTTGGAAACTACGCCTTCTCTGGGACAGAAACCACGGAGAAGAGGAAGGCCTAAGAAGAAAACTCAGGAAGGAGAGGGGGACCGCCCCAAGGGCGAACTGAGGGCACGTCCAACCCTCGAGTATTTTGTAATGCCTACCGATCGTTCAGAGTTGGTTGGGACCGTTGGAAAAGGAGGCAAAAGAAGAAAGGGGAGGGCCGAAGAGCCGAGTGCTTTCATCTAAAATTTCGCTCAACAAATAGAGAAGGATCAATTTGAAATAGCTGAGATTTACCAAGAGAATAGGGAACTGTGGTGTCAGTTGGCAGAAAAAACCCAAAGGATATTGTCGCTGCAAGGTCGCGCGGGGAGCACTGTTTGGCTGCAGAGACAAATTTGGGAAGCACAAGACACAATCGTGGAGTTATGTGAGGCACAACAGATGGCAGTGATAACGGAGAATAAGACACCACAAAGCGCGGAAGACAACCTAAGAGACGACCAAAGCATAGGAGATACGTAGTTAGCGGTTTCTCACCCTGTGTTCCTGGAAGCGTGGCTTAACACCTCTTTGTCTTTCTTCTTTGCAAAATTTTGTAATATCACGGTGATTGGGCAGGTTAACCGAGCCATTGGGGTTGTCTATTCGTATGTAAACTAAGCTTGGTGGAGGTGTTTGATTGTATATAAATAAAAGTTGAAAAGTATCATGCTATGAATCAAACGTGTATTCTCCTTTAAATATTTTGCGTAAAATATTAGATCTTTTGGAATCATTGTTATTACGTCGCGAGTTTGTTAATGTTTTTCTTTGTAAAACTTTGATATCAATTACTACTTCCACGGGATTATCGATTTTTGTTATTTAAAAAAAAAAAGTTAATCATGGAAAGATATTTGGCTAGTGGATAAAAGTCATGCATGGAATTTCACTTGTACCGAGAGTTTTTTGAGAAAAGACTAGAGGTCACAACTACCGATACCAAGAGTCGTTGAAGTGATTAATTAGTTCCCTCTCTCCGATATCAAACTTGTTTCGGGAGTTCAACGGTCGACAGTGTTGCTTTTATCTATGTGCAGTGCTTACAATCGCACTTTTCTGCTGAAGCTGAAAGAATCGGTCTTCGGCAAAATCTTTTCAGAGGCTATATTCATGAAAGAGATACTTGTATCGGTCGATGCCGAATAATGTCGGCACTCGGCTGATTTGACTTCCCATACAATTTTCTCTACCTTAATCTTTCACCGATGTCAAACTTCTCAAGTAGGCCGGGAGAAATCTGGGGCATTGGTTCCTTGATCAGTCATGGTGTTCCTCAGGATGGTTCTTAATATGCTCAAGAGAAACTCAGATATATCAGATAAGAAGGTTATCAAGCTCAAACCACGGTGAAAACAATCGAAGGTAGAAGACGAGGTGGTACCCAAAAGGAAGTGGTCACAGAACTTTTAGGGTGTGTTGAGAACTCAACAGATAGGTTGCAACATTTTTGTAGGCTGCTCCACAACTAGGGTGTGATGATGTCAAGAGACTAAGAAAAGGTTAAGCTTCATGAAATTTCATAGGACCAGTCAAAGAAAACATCATTATACTTGATGATAGGACCAGTCACATGTTGTTCCATGAGGTCGACCCACCTTTGCATTCTTGGATCATGTGGGGAAGTTATACCCCACTCTACCTGCAAGCATAAAGATGGGACCCTCTCCGGGAAGAAGGAAACCAAAATCAAACCATATCCTAACTGTTTCAAGTCACCATTCATGCACTTGGTTAATTTTTTTTCATGCTTCTGAGAACCTCGTCACACCAGTTGAAAACTCGGGGCTCCATACATTCCAGTGCATACTGGAAGTAGCTCTAAAGAGCCATATGAGGAGCTACGCTCCCTTCCATACGTGTGATAGTGTAGAGGATGGTCCATAGGGGCAAGTCATGGACATCTCTGATAGTGACTTCGTCACTATGCTTCTGAGTATCGGGTATGCAATGTTCACTAATATAGTGACTCGTGGGCTCACCACCTCCCCTGCTACCTGTCAGCGTAACTCGAGACCCACACTGACACAAGCCCGTAAAGAAATAGATATCCTCGAAATATATTGTCAAAATTTGAGAACCCACTCGGAATTCCTGTTGATTCACATCCCACATGTGAACTAAGTATTCCAGTAACCTAAATTGGGCCCTCATACCCTGAATTTTGAAAATTTTTACAATCCACACTGTCAGAGGGCATTTACCATTCTCGGGTCCTTCCCGGAAATGTAGTCTTCCTCCTCATGCTCTCTCTCTTTCCATTCCATCATTTTTTACCATGAAAACCTACAATGGAACATAAAAGAGGGATTAGCATCTTCATCTCTTCCCTGGAAACTTTTTATTGGCAAATACATCTCAAAA
>SNQJ01S0145353.1:0-24104 GCA_010110895.2 Picea sitchensis | reverse complement strand
GGGACTGGGTGTTTTTAAGACTACAACCATACATATAGATGTCCCTCAAGCAAGCCAAGAAGGATAATAAATTATCACTAAATTACTATGGCCCTTATAAGGTGTTGCAAAAGATTGGTACTATGGCATACAAATTAGAGTTGTCTGCATCTTCACGAGCACACCCAGTTTTCCATGTTTCATGCTTAAAGAAGGTTATAGGTGAAAATATCCCAGTTCAAACTATATTTCCAGAACTTGACGAGGAAGGGAAAATAATATTGAAGCCTGAAGCCATCACTGACACAAGAATTTGACAGCTGAGGAATAGATCCATTTCAGAGTATCTCATTAAATGGAGGAAACTATCGGCTGAAGATTCCACTTGGGAAGATGAGTATTTTATACATAAGCATCCAAAGTTACTCAAGCGTTGCAGACAACACTTGTCTCAAGGGGAGGGGCATGTTAAGCCCTAAATAGTGGATCATTACCCCTTAATTAGGTCATATTATATTAGTAATGTTATTTTATTTATGTCGGCTTTAGGCCATTAGTTGTAATTATACCTCCTAGTCTCTGATATATACTAAGGAGATATTTTCATTTTGAATCATCTTGTAATTGTACATTTATGTGGGCATAAGGAGGTTTCCCCCTTGAAGAGGCTTATTATCTGAATTTATCTCTTTTTCAAGGCGTTGAGTACTTATTCTAAGTTTTTTCTATGCTATATCGATATTGGGTTATTAACACCCCCCGCCCCCCCAAATTTGGGATGTTGTTGTCTAGATCATGGATCAATAGGTTAGGAGGAACTTTACAAATGGATCTTTCTTATGCTATCATACCAGTCTTTGGGGGTGAACATAGGAGACTGTATAGGGAAGCTCAACTAACATACATCATAAGTGATGAGAGAAACCCAACAAACCATCCCATCTATGATGTTGATACTGATTTGGGGTTTGATATTCTTCATCTTACTGAGTCTCCTCAGTCACCATTAGAGGTCAACAATCAATCATCAACAAAATGTGAAATGACTAGACAGGGTGTTCAAATATGGAGTATGTATTTTGATGGTGCATCATCCAAGGATAGTGTTGGTGTTGGGGTAGTGTTCATTTCTCCCTCTCATGATTTCACAACTTTTTCCTTCAAGATTGAATTTGAAACAAAAATTAATATTGCAGAATATGAAGCCTTATTTTTGGGGCTTAGAGCTACAAAGGACATAAAAATTGAGGGATTGTCAATATTTGGAGATGCATAACTGATTGTGCATCAAGTCAGAAACATCTATCAAATAAAACATCCTAGACTAAAATCTTATAGGAATGCATTTTGGGACCTCATTGATAACTTCTTCTCAACCTTCAACATATCTTTTGTTCCCAGGGAGGCTAATACACTAGTTTATTCCTTAGTTGTTTCTGCCATCAATTTTAAAATTCCACTACCTCCAAAACCTAAGTATAATGTTGAGGTGAAATATAGACCTGCTATACCTGATAATTTCAAGAATTGGAATTTTTTTGAAGATGATCAAGAAATAAAGAGGTTTTTAGAAACAATGGATGAATTTTTTGCATGCTGATAATTTTTTTGAACAAAATTGCAGATCATAAAATTATTTCATTGCCTAACAATCACATTCCTAAAGGATTGGTTCATTTGGAAAGATTGTTTTATAATAATTATATTTTTATGAAGGTGAGTGGTTCTAAATAAAATTCATATCTAATAGAATGTAATCTAGGCACTGACGAAGAACCCAAATATGTTAAATTGTTCAGTAGCTTATCAGAAAATCAAAGGGATGAATATGTCAAATTGTTGAAATAATTTTATGATGTTTTTGCATGGAAGTATGAAGACCTGGATACTTATGATACTAGCATCATCGATCACATGAAACCTTTGAAATATGACACCAAACCTTTCAGACAGAAACTCGGGAAGATTAACCCCATGTTATTTCATATTATGGAAAAAGAGGCCAAGAAGTTGCTTGATGCCCAAATCATTATACCTCTGAGGTATTCTGATTGGGTAGTTAATTTGGTCCATGTCAAAAAGAAGAATGGTGAGATCAGGCTTTGTGTTGACTTCGATAATTTAAATAGGTGTTCCAGAAAAGACAACTACCCCTTACCCAAAATGGAACATATCTTGCAAAGGGTAACAGGCTTAGTAAGGATTTCAATGATTGATGGGTTTTCGGGCTACAATCAAATTTTTGTGTTTCCAGAGGATGGAGAGAATACAACATTTACCACTCTTTGGGGTACATTCGTGTATGCCAAAATGTCATTCAGTCTCGTGAATGTAGGGGCAAATTTCCAATGGGCAATGGACATTGCATTTATTGCAGAGAAAGACAAGTTTGTGGTTATCTATTTGGATGATATTACAATGTTTTCCAAGTCTGATCAAGAGCATTACCGGCATTAAAAGAAGGTGTTTTTGAAGTGAAAAAAGTATGGGTTGTCCCTAAATCCCAAAAAGTCTCTGTTTTCCATGAAGGAAAGTAAGATACTAGGACACATTGTCTCAACTGAAGGAGTAACAATTGAACCAAATAGAGTAGAGGTTATCAAAACCCTTTCTCTTCCAAGGTCCAAGAAAGAAATTCATTCCTTCTTAGGTAGGATAAAAATTTTAATGAGATTTATATCTAACTTTGTTGAGTTAGTGAAATTCATCACTACCATGTTGAGAAAAGGAAACGAAGTAAAATGGACATCGGAAGCTAGGAGTTCTTTTGAGCAAATAAAGAAAGCATTGGTTGATGATCCTGCTTTGATCAGTCATGACTACTCAAAGGATTATTTGTTTTCCTCCAATGATACACTAGTTGTTGTCCTTCTTCATAAGAATTAAGATGGAATGGAGTAGCCTATCTCTTTTTTAGTAGGGCCTTGAGAGATGTTGAAGTCATGTATGATATTATGGAGAAACAAGCTTATGCTTTAGTCAAAGCTCTTAAGGATTTCAAGGTATATGTTCTTCATTCAAAAATCATTGCTTATGTTCCTTCAAGTTCTATGAAATAAATTCTGATTCAACCTGAAATAGATGGAAAAAGAAGTAAGTGGATTGCTAAGATTTTAGAGTTTGATCTTGAGGTGAAACCCACCAAGCTGGTAAAAGTTAGATTTCTAGTTGAATCCAATTGTAAGGAATTGGGAGTAAATTTTATGAGTACTATCTCTATAAATCAGCAATCTGTTATTCATAATAGCAGCTTGCAAATCAGCTCAAAATTGAAATAATGCAGTTGGTACAAGAACATCATGTATTTCCTGCAAAATTTGCATCCTCCCATTGGACTTGAGAAGAGAAAGGTAAGAGCTATGAAACTTAAAGAAGTCAAGTATTGTATTGTTATTGGGAATATCCTTCAAGGATTATTTAATATGTTTAGATCTAGAAGCAGCAAAAACAATTATGATTGAATTGCATGGGAGTTTATGTGCAGGTCATCACTTATGGAGAACCATAGCATACAAGATACTCAGAGTTGGGTATTTTTATCCTAATTTATTCGTTGATGTGTGTGCAAATATCATAAATTCTCAGTAAAAAAGAAGCTCAAGTCTTTTCCTCTGAAGCCCATAGTGGTATCTGGCCCTTTCGAGTAGTAGGGATTAGACTTTTTGGAGAAATTCATACATCGTCAAGTGGCCAACACCATTGGATTCTGACTACTACCGATTACTTTACCAAATGGATAGAAGCCATTCCCACCATGAATGAAACACACAAAGTAATTATTGGTTTCTTGGAAGATATTATGTTAAGGTTTGGTGGCCCAAATTAAATTGTCATTGATAATGCAGCAGCGTTTAAAGCTGAGCCCCTGGTGAAGTTTTGTGAAAAAAATGGTATTCAACTTATCCACTCCACTCCATATTACCCTCAGGGTAATGGCTTAGTAGAATCCTCCAAGAAAATCTTAGTAAAAATTATCAGAAATTTTTTGGAAGACAATAAGAATTCATGGGATTCTAATTTGAAATTTTCCCTTTGGGCAGACAAAGTAACCACCAAAAGGTCAATTAGCACCACACCATTTCAAATAGTTTATGGAACTGAAGTTGTTTTCTCTGCTCAATTAGCTTTACCTGTGGAAAAAATCCTTTAGGATCAAGAAGGGGAACCAGATGAAATGATCAGGAGGATTCATCAACTTGTGGAAGTTTAGCAAACCAAAGAGCAGTTGTTTGACAAAGCACAAAATCATCAACAAAAAATCAAAGAAATTTTTTACAAGAAGGTGAAGAAGGAATATTTTCATCTTGGAGACCTAGTACTCAAGTGGGATGCTCAGAGGCAGGATAAAGTAAAACAAGGTAAATTGTAATCCCTTTGGGTTGGTCCTTTTAAAATTTCTGAAATTTTGCAAAATAATACTTTTAAGCTGCAGAATTTGGAAGATGCTGAAATTTTTGGTGGCCTAGTCAATAGGCATTTTCTAAAAAAATACTTTTTCTAAAAGTCATGGGTGGCTTCATTTCATTGTGAATACCAGTCTATTAGTTTGTTTTATTTTCTTTTAATAATGACTCCTTTCCCAATGGATAAGGCATTGGAACTCCAATGTTCTTGGATCCTCACAGGGAGGTCTCCATCCCCTGTGGAGCCAGATGTTAGCACATAGGATGTGTAGGGGTCAAATTTTTTAAGTTTCTAGCTTTGGGTCATAAGGTATTTTTAGTTTTAGTTTTTTGTTCATGTCTTATGTCAATAAATTATGTTTGATTCTTTCATGAGCAAATAAATCTGACCTTAGTCCATGTAAGAGTCTTGGTGTCATGATAGGGGTCATCATCATGAGAGAAATAGGGGTAAGTATTGGTCACACCCTTGGTCTTAAAATTCATCATTATCATGTATCTTATCTCAAAGGGGTGCACAAAGGTTCCTTATGTCATTCTCAACCATTTGAGGGTCAAATCAAGTGTCAAGTTGACTTTCTACAAACTCACTTGAAAGTTCACAGCGAATCAATAAAGTACCTCATGCACTAATCACACATCAGTATTCCTTGGAAATGTGTCAAGTGATATCTTGTTGTTTTCAGTGCCTTTAATTCATCATGTTCTTCAGGTTGGTTTCAAGAAACAGGTTTATCAATTTGAATATAGTGCACTGCAAATTGGCTTGAATTATGGCGTTGTGAATTGCCTGTAGCAGATGAAGGTGAATTAAAAGCTTCTAGGAAACTATCAGTTTAACTTATGAGAAAATGGTTGAAGCTTCAGATATATCAGGTTCCAGTTTAATAATAAATTTTGTTGTCTGAAGATTTATTAGACTGGATTCTAGTCACTGTGATTTTCTACATGCTGCAAATTGTTGCATAGCATGTGCCCTGCAAACTTCATGCACTGGTCAAAACCTGTAGTATTGGTATTTTAAACCTTTGTAAATATGTTATAGCTCTAAAATTCCCTATTCATGCATACATGGCCTTGGCCCTCGTACTTGCATATTTTTCCAAAGAACTATTGAGAATATCTTCTTAAAAAACCAGCTTTTCGAAGATGTACGTGCCCTACACCACTACAACTCACGTACATACGCATGTTGCACCATTATAGCCCGCATATGCTTGAAAAAAATTCAAAAATAAAAATTTGCAAGGAATTCGTTGAAATTCACGGGCTATTGGAGGTTTCCCAACTAATCCACTTGTTATAACCCGTCACGCAACCGAATAACCATCCTTTTGGCATATAAAAGGAGGTGTTGGGGTCTCATTTCCAATATAAGGATAAGAACAATGAAACTCTGCCCAATTTCACTTCCCCTCCTTGCCCAAGAAATTGCTTCCTTTTGTGATATATTGCCTTAGCATATCCTCATCAGCCCCTTCTTCCTCCATTCAACCCATTCCCTTTTGATTGAGGTGATCAGAAGGTTGAGAGAAGAATTCCATTCAAGGTGCACTTGGAGCATGGTAAAGAAGATCCCCGACCAGGTTCGCGGAACGGTGGCCGACTCAGATTGTAAGGTATAATATTTGTATTATGAATAAAAGAATCACATCTTCCTGTCCCAAATGATGGTGTTCTGAGTATTTTTATTGATTTATACTTGACACTTAATATATAACCCTAACTTATGAATAGAATAGCATGCTTGTAGTTATTTTTTTTCCTATTTTTGGATGCAGGTCAGCCTTCGAAGGAGACGTGCAATCAGTGGAACTTCCAAGCTTGAGGAGATCATCACTAGATGTGGGATCAAAGGTATAATTACCCGATTTCTTCTCTATTTTCTTTCTTTACATTAGTTTTGGTATGTTTTGGGTAGAGTAGAATTGATTTACTTTTAAACGGTTATTCTCTATGTCTACATCTTGAACCCTAGTGTAGTTAAAGGGGGGTTTTCCCGCTAGCAGAACTGGCAACCATACTGGGGAAGCCTCTAGGGTTTTTTAGGGGATTTTGGGTTGTTTGATTAGTTTGTTTCCCTTTCAAGTTTCTTTCAAGTTTTTTGAGTTTGTCAAGGGATTATGGTCACCTTCAGGTGCATACCAATTGTTCCTACCCCATAATACTTCTTGTTCTTCTTTTTTTTTTGAAGAGATACAAAGGTGTACATGCCCTGTACTGGGTCAGCCAACGTACATGCGTTCTTTTCTTAGTAAATATCCCACGTACATACGCAGGTTGTTGGTGCAACAGCCCACGTCTCTGTTTCAGGGAAGTTTTTGAAAAGAGGAAGTTTTCCTTTTTCCTAATTGAAGTTCACACTTCTCAGGGATTTCTTGGGTTAGTCCAGAGTCTTGTTTACAGCCATAGTCAGGGTATAGGTTTCAGTTTACTTGTTTTTATTGATCTTCTTGTGTTTACTCTTTCAAAAATGTTTTAATCAAGTTGTTGAGTTGTAGATCTGCCTTCATTATAGGAAATCTCAACTCAAAATGGTCCTCCTAAGGAAAATTCAATAAATTGATAAAATAATGCCATGTAGACATTTTTTTAATATATTAATTCTATATTTTACTTTTATCAAAGCTGCCCAGAATTATTTCACTTTTATCAAAGTTGCCCTGCCCTAAATATCTATTTTATATTAAATCAATATTTATGAGGACGAATTAAATGTAATTAAATCCTTTGAACGATGTGTTGTTGGATGTGTTAGTACACGGCTGAATATATATTTTATATTAAATCAATATTTATGAGGACAAATTAAATGGCATTAAATCGTTTCAAGGATGTGTTGTTGGATGTGTTAGTACAGGTTGTAGGTGCATCTGTAGATGCATAGAATAATAGAGAGATGCAGGGGAATTTACAACGAATGACGAGGGCTCCTCTCAACCCTGCTTCATCTGCCACTATTCACAAAAATTGGCGTGAGTGTGCCATGGATTGGAAACCTTTTTCTTATCGGCCATAATTGGCAAAAAATGGCGCGAATGGAATTGGATTGGAAACCCTTCTCTCATGTTTTCAATCTTATCGTCCATAATTGGAAAAAAATAGCGCGAATCGAATTGGAATGGAAACCCTTCTCTCATGTTTTCATTTTTTCCTCGAAGATATCGTGCATTTATTTTTCTAATTCAGCCGAATGTGGCATTTATTTTTTGAATTCAATCGAACGTGGATTGATTTCCCTAGTTCTCTTAAAATATTCACGATTTCCAATGGATATCTCCAAAACTCCATCCAAATTGCATGGTTTCGACTGGATCTCTCTAAATTTCCATCCAAATCTGGTTCCTCGTCCATTGATGACAAAAATTGGCGCGAATGCAATCGAAATGGAAACCCTCAAATTTCAGATTTTGGAGGTAAATGATCAATTTTTTGTGGATTTAAATTATTTTTTACTTCTATTTAATCTTTCATTTGAACCCCATTTCATTCCATGGTGGTCACTCCTTTATTTGAACCCTATTTCATTCCATGGTGGTCATTATATTCAGTTTTCAACTGGAAGCGAGCAGTTTTTAGTCGGTTTCAACTTAGAAAGCGAACCGTTTTTGGTCGGTTTCAACTCAAAATGCGAGCAATGTTTGGTCGGTTTCAACTCAGAGGGTTTTTATGTACAAAATTCTTTGGTCTGATTGATACCTTTCTCAAACACATGGTATGTTTCTTATGATAGGTATGTTTGTTATTATTCTTTCAATCGCTTATTTTGTTGTTTTGGAAAATTATATCCAACTTGAAAATTACAATTCATTTTTAAGTGATAGTGAGGGAAACTACTTGGGATTTGAGGATGTTTTGTATAACCAATAAGCAAGCCAAGAAGCCATGGTAGTATGGTGTATTATGTGTAAGACTATGTGTGTTTGCATGTACAAATTTAGATTAGCCAAAAGTATCCTTAAGAAGAACACATTACTTGACACCTCAGTTCTGAATCAAAAAAATAAATTTGATGAATTAGAATGTACAACTTAGTTTTTATCGTAAAAAATGTTGATTTGACATTCATCTTCCATGAGTAAATATTTTTTCCATTTACAGCATCATCGACATAAAAAGAGAGAACATCATTTGTCCTTTATACAATTCTATGTTTTTGGAAACAATGGTACGTAGGGCCGGAGATGTATGGATGCATTGTGGCATGATCATTTAAAATGATTTATGTGGCAAGCTTATGGAAACTGAGTTGGAAAGCAAGATGACTTCTCCCTGGAAGAGTGCTACAAGTTAGAAAATGTTAAAGTACCATGAAAACTACTATAAAACAAAGGCTAATGTAGATGAAGTATGGGATGAAGTGTTGAACCAAGTTCAAATAGCAGGTGCTTGTTTGGAAGTGTCCAACCATTCCAACTAATGTCCTTAAAGTTGTTGAGATTATAGATATAACCGAGGTGTCCATTGATGCCAAAGTATCCTTAAGAATAAAACATTATTGTTTTTACAAGAGCAGTTGAAAACATCTGATGTATAAATAAGAAGGTGTATTGATATCATTGATTAGATATGCAAATTGAGTATGTTATCTTCCTAGAATGAGAACACCTAGTTGATTCTCTAAGCCAATCATCTTGATCAAATGAAGTAAGAAAATAATTTCAGATGATATTAATTCCTTCATTTTAGGACACTCACAATTTACTTAACTGAATTATTATAGCCCTTTACCGCTATTTTGAGAATCCAACTACCTAAAGTTACTCAGACAATATTTCCTATAGGGTCTATGAGATGTAGGTTAGATTATCATGGAAAAACATAAACCACATTTAAGAAAACGGGTCATTTCTATTCTTTTTTGATGGCTTCCATAAAATTTAATCAACTATGTTGCAACCTTATTGATATTTGGTGCTTCTAATGGCCAATTTAAATTTTAAAGGCTTCCTTTGAAGTTTGCATGTATGGTGGACTACCATTGGTATTGTCAAGAGGAAAAATGACTTCTTTTGAGGGGAGGCAAATGGGATCCATTGCCAGTCGATGATTGTGCCAATATCATCTCTAATAGGGAAGAGAAATAGTCCCAACGATAAATGACCCATCAAGTGAGGCAATGGGTCTATTAGTGTTTTACAAACACAAATGTTAATCCTTGTAAGCTCAAAAGAATAGAAGAACCCCTACCTAGTGAGTAAATATTTTATATTCCTATACCAAATTACAAATAGAACACCAAAGGTAGTTACTTGTTCGAAGATCCCTTGTCAAGAAAATCCAAGGTAAAGCTTCCATGGTAATCTTGGGTAACCCCTATATATCCTTTACAACTCTAATTGATATTTGTTTCTAGATACATTTCATTCAGATTTTAATGGACATTTTGTTTAGGAGAGAAGCTTTGAGACAAGTGTCATATCTATTTTCTTGTTTGGTGCAATTTGAACTTCATCTCTATTTTGTAGACATCGTGAGGAGAATGAAGGAAAGCCAATAAGTTTTTTGAGTCAAAAAAATGTTGATTTGACATTCCTCTTCCATGAGTAAACATGTTTGGCAGTTCCAACATCGTTGACATCAAACAAGAGAACATTAGTTGTCCTTAATACAATTCTAGATTTTTGGAAAGAATAGTATAGGAAAGAGACATGAAGGATTCATTCATAGGGAATGATCATTTAAATAATTTATGTGGAAATATTAGGGGAACTGAATTGGAAAGAAATCTAACTTCTCCCTGGTAGAGTGCCACGAGTTAGAAAATGTTGAAGTACCATGAAAACTACTATAAAACAAAGCCTAATGTAGATGTAGTATGGGATGAATTGTTTAACCAAGCTCAAACAGCAGGTGCTTGTTTGTAAGTATTGCCAACCATTCCCACTAATATCATTAAAGTTGTTTGGTTTATAGACATAACCGAGGTGTCCATTGATGCCAAAATTATCATCATTTGAAATGCATGACTAAGTTCACCCTTCATTGCAAGAATGTAAATCTATGAAGAACCTCAGAATCATGAGGTCTCTATGATGCATGAACACATAAGCAAATTAAAACTATGTTGATTCATAGTATCCCAACTATAAGGAAACATCTATTGTAATGGATTGAGAGATAGATGAAAAGAATGGAGTTGGCTACATAAAAATATCGTAGCCAATCAATGTTTAGGGTCACAAATATTTAGAGAAAAATAAGAAGATAAGAGAACATGCCAATAGAGGTGTTATTATAGATACAAGGAGGCTCATTCCATTTTCATGAGAATGGCCACTTAACTATCATGACTGAAGTTATGTATTAGACATGCACTCCACCCTTTTCTTTGTTGAAAGAGCGGTAGAAAATGGAACTTTGACAACGTTAACAAAGTAGGGAAACTCATACCTTTAAAATATTTTCCCAAAAGAAAATTTCTATCTCCCTTTTAAGTGTCTCAACTCTCAAGGGAAAGGGAAAATCCCAAAAGGCTTCTTTGCATCCCTGTCTTGAGTGAATTAGTTCTATGAAGACATTCAATATCAGGTGTCTTCGAAAGGAAAATCCAAGCATAACATAACCAACTACAATGTTAATGCATGAAATCTAACAACAGGTACATGTCCACTAAAATTTAACAATGTTGATGTTGATTGCTAGCCCTAGATGCATGTCCACCGAATTTTGTCTGAATCACCTTGGATAAACATATACTCAAATAAAATATATATTAGATATGGGAATGATGGCATAATAAGCATATCCCATTAACTTTGAAGGAGCATAAACATGCATTTATTGAACACTAAAATTGTTTTACAAACTAATTGATGCTTTACCTATATAACAACATTTCATCCAATATTTAGAATGAATCATTTCACTTAAACAAGGTTGATGAATGTGGAAATCAACTAGCAACGTATCTTAGCTCACAGCCAAGCTAGACAAATGCATTACTTGCAAGATACATGTATAAAACTAATAAGAGAGACAAATTACCAAATAAATACACAAAGGATCAATCAAACTTGTTTAAATTCTGAAAAAAAAATACCTTGCTACCATAGAAAATTCGTTGGACATATGACATATCAATCAGAGTTAATAACCTATTAATTAACCATGAAGCACTCTAAAAAGTGTACAACGATATATTGTTTGTACAAAATTTCTACAATGATTCTTCTAGTAATGAGAATAGAGAAGCAATTGGAAAAATTGCTAGTATATAGACAAACTGTGGTAAAGAGGTTACTATCACAATACATGATCCAAGATCACAATTATATGGTGCTCTATTTGCAGAAGAGTTTCATAATCTAAAAGACAACAAAAAAATGGAGGGTGTAAGCAGTTCTTTTATGGTTTTAAGAATAGGGTCTTTACCATCATTGCTCTTCTTTCCTCTGAGGGAACCCTTCCAATTATTAACTTCATCAAGATTAAGGCTCTCCATAATCATATAGAACATGAAAGTTAACCTAATCATGTTAAGAACCAAACATCAATATAGCATAGAAAAACTTCGGAAAGTAATCAACGCCTTTGAAAAGAGATAATTTCGTGATAATAAGCTCTTCGAGGGGGCAACCCTCCTTTTACCCCACTTAAAATGTTCAAGTACAAGATGATTCAAAATGAAAAATGTCTCCGTGGTATATATAAGAGACTAGAGGTTTTAATGGCCTAAAAGCCTATTACAAATAAAATAACATTACTAATCTAAATCACAATCCAATGGCCTAAAGTCGACATAAATAAATAATATTACTAATCTAATATGCCCCAATTAAGTGGTAATGAGCCAATATTAGGGCTTAACATGCCCTCCCTTGAGACAAGTGTTGTCCTGTAACGCTTGAGTAATCAACTCGATGCTTCTCAGAGTAAAAGACTCATCTTCCCAAGTGGAATCTTCAACAGTAGTTCCATTTAATGAGATAATTGGAAATGGATCTATTCCCTTAGTTGGCGCACTTGTGTCAAGGATGGCTTCAAACTCCAATATGATTCTTTTCCTTCCTCGTCAAGTTCGGGTAATATAGTTTGAATTGGGATCTTGTCAGCTATAACTTTTTTTAAGCATGAACATGGAAAATCAGGTACTGGTGGAAGACGCTAAAGTACTCTCCAATTTGTATGCCATAGTACCACCTTTGCAACACCTTTTATAAGGGCTTATAGTACTCTTTGGTGATAATTTTATTATCCTTCTTGGCTTGCTTCTAGAGGGACATCTGCTTGTATGGTTGTAGTCTTAAAAAATACCTAATCCCCTACTTCAAAACTTCACTCACGCATGTTGATCCGCTTGTCGTTTCATGCAATTTTGTGCCATGGTCGTTGTCCTTTAAGATTTGGAGAACTTGTTGTTGATTCTCGATGTGATCTTCCAACGCTTGAACCTTAGATTTTTCTCTTTGAGAGGCGATGGAAGAGGGTGGTATCCATAAAGTGCCATAAATGGTGCTTCATTTTTTGTTGCAGTGTGAAAGGGAAGTGTTATACCACCATTCCGCCAAGGGTAAATCCATTTGAACCATTGTGCTTGTCTTTCTATCGGGGAGACAAAGCAACGAAGGTATCCTTCTAGACATTTGTTCACTATCTCAGCTTTTTCCATCAGATTGAGGATGATAGACGCAGAGCTATGAGCCAATTGAGCCCAAACAAGAAAATACTCATTCAAAGTGTCCAAAGTGAAGATGGATCTCTATCACTTACAATAATCTTAATGGCCATGTAGCTTTGAACTCGCTCCATGAATGCTGCGGGCTACCGCATCAGCTTTGAAGGTGAGAGAGTGCACAAAAGTGTGCATACTTATCAATCTATCAACAATCACCATGATGACACTCTTTCCTTCGTACTTTGGTAACTTCGGTGATGAAATCTCATGGAAACCTTCCTCCCAGCCACCGACTGATGGATAATGGTTGTAAAAGACCCCGGTCTTAATTGTTTCCACCTTATTTTGTTGGCAAAACCAAACATTCTACCGGCCAGCACAAACCTTGAACATCAGTTTGGCCATCCCAAAAATCCTTCTGACTCTATGGTAGGTTTTCAAAATCCCGAGTGCCCTCCCATCGGAGAGGTGCGCCCAATAGTAACCTTTGTTTGAGTTGGGAGTTCTTACATAAATATGCCATCTTTGTACCATAGTGAATCATTTTTCCATGTAATGTATCTGGTGCACCTCAATCCTGCCGCAACCTTTCAATGAGAGTCCACACTTTTTTCGCCATTCTTCCATTCATCCCTTGTTTCTATTATCCAATCGGTTGGATGATTGATAGCACATAGAAAGGCCTCACATCTTCATCCTTTCGTGGAAAACATCTGCCACAACATTTTGCTTCCCCTTTTATAGATCATTTCAAAATCATAACCCAAGATCTTTGGTTACCCATTTTGTTGTTCTTCCCAAGATAGTCTTTGGTTCCAAGAAGCATTTAAGACTATCATGGTCCGCTTTTGACCTTGAAGTGCCTTACCTATTAGGTAAGGATTGCATTTCTTCAATGCATGTAGTATTGCCATCATTTCCTTTCCATAAATGTAATTGTGTCTCTTCCCCTTGATTGGTCTAATTTCAAAAGCCAGGCCTTCCTTCTTGCACAGGGACGGCACCACCCATTTCGAGGCATCACATTCCACAATAAAGGTTTTTGTGGTCTGAGTGGTCAAGACAGGAGTCGCATTACATCACTTTTAATTTGTTCAAAGCTTTAGTTGCCTCCGAGTCCATGAAATGCATCCTTCTTCTTAGTTAGTGCCAAGTAGAGGTGTCAGCTATTCTTCCATAGTTCAACAACTTCTAAGGGTAAGAATCTCTGTCAAACCCAAAAATCCTCTCTAAGATTTTTTTAATGTTTTGGGAATCGGCCATCCCATCATGGTCTTAATCTTGTTAGGGTCTACCTTTGGACACCTTCATGAGATACAATATGACCCAAATACTCTACCCTTTACTCCAAAAACATTTGGATGGTTTGGCATATATTAGTTCTCTTTAGTAGTTGTAGCACCTTTGTCAATATGTTGTAGATGATCCTCCCAAGACTTGCTATAGATTAGTATATCATCAAAAAATACTAACACAATTTTCAAGGAAGGGCTTTGAAATGGAATTCATCAACCCTTTGAATGTGGAAGGTGCATTTTAGAAGGTGAAAAGGCATGACCAAAATTCATAATGGCCTTCATGAGTTCGAATGTTGTTTTTGGGATATCTTCTTTCCTTCATTCTCGATTCTGATGATACCTTAACCTTAGATCCAATTTTTGTGAAATAGATTGCTCCATGTGTTCATCTAACAATTCATCAATCGTGAATGGGAAACTTATCTTTAATAGTGATCTTGTTGGAGTTCTATAATCTCGGACACATACTATGAGCTATCTTTCTTGAATACCAATACCAATGGTGCAGAGTAAGAACTTTATTAGGTCTACTGATGCAAAATTTAACATTTCTTCAACCATACCACTCTCACCTTTCCTCGCATACAAGGGTATCCTCAGATGGTCTGATGTTAGAGGAACACCCCAGAATTAGGTGACCACGATCATGATTTCGAAATATGGAGACCTTTGGGAATGTCTTCAAATACTTTGGAATGTTTATCAATGATCCTTTGAGATCTTGAGGAATAGATAGCTTAGATGTTTGAACATCTAGTGAGCATATTTTGCAAATAATGCCTTGATGCCCCTTTTCAATACTCTTGTCATGCCATTAGAGCTTATCACCCACGGGCTTCCGTGGATACTTCTCAACTCAATTTCTTTCCTTCCAATAAATATTTCATGAAAAGTTCTTTGAAATTAAAATCCAACGCTCCTAATGATTGTAAATCCATTGGATTCCTAGTACAACATTCCCATCTCACCCATGGGTATATATCAATCATTGGACTATTCATTACATATTCCCCCATAGTAAGATTGATCTTTATTGTGATTTTCCTCTCGAAAGCAATTGATAGTTCCTCCATCTCAAGTAACCATTACTTGAAACTCTGGCACTGATATACAAAGCAATTGAGATCTTTACACTTACATAAAGGAATGAAATTATGAGTAACGTATTTTAATCAATTAGGACCTGCCACTTTTTCTTTGATGTATCCTTCGATCTTGAGGGTTTGAGGAGTGCTAATTCCACCAATGCATTACACCATATCGGGGGAGTCAACTCTTCTCGCATCTAAATTGCTTCCACGCTTTCATCTTGAGATGGTTCTTGTTCTTGTTCTTTCTTCCCTCTTCTCACAATCTATGTAGAATAATTCTTCTCACCACACTTATGTCCCCACTGCATTTCATCACAATTAAAGCATAAACCTTTTGCTTCTTTCTTTTCCTCCAATTGTTGGAGAGGTGTCAACCTTGTAGGTTGATGTGTTTTAGGAGAAGGAGCATTGTTCTCTCTATAGATGTTAGGATAGGTCCTTCTAGTAGCCATAGCCATATTTTTACTGGGAACATTTCTTGCCACCTTTAAATGCATTCTCCATAATGATTTGGGTTCCCAAAGCAAACCTCTTTCATGTTGAATGTTATCTTTTTAAGGTTCCTATGAATACATCAATCAAATGCTCATCCGGAATATCTAAGCATCTTTATATTCAATCTTTTGAAGTTTTCAATGTGCTCGGTAACTCCAACTCCTTTTGCTTGAGATTTATCAATTGGCTAAAGAAGGTGTTGCTCCTTGTATCTCATAGTGTGCTATCATTTCTTCCGCTGAAATTGTCCAAGGACAAGGGATTTCCATGGAGAACAAAGCCATCGATAACAAACAAATTGATTAGGTTCTAAATATAAAGAAGCAATTGTGACTTTTGTATGGCACATTATGGAGATCAAAGAATTACCTCCATCCTAGTGTATCCATGTGATTGGGTCCTTTCCATCAAACTTCCTCATGTCAATCTTAGGAACGCGGGTTGGTCTTCAAACCAAAGTTGAGTTTCTCCATTCTGATTCAATTCCCTTTCCTTGTGTCCACATCATGAATTTCATGGGATGCATTTCACTTTCGTGTGTCTTCTCTCTCATATAGAAATTTTTCAATACTTCCATGATCTCCCTTTTAACCCATCTATCTTAGTATCCAACTATCTATCTTAGTATCCAAATTAGTTTCTATTGAATCCATCTTAGCTCCATTGAATTCATCTTATTTTGTAGTTCATTTATGTCCCTACCATTTTCACCTTCATCAAGAGTCCAAGTAGGATTTTCCTGAGGCTTATTTGGTTTAGAAGTCCCTTTTTGGTGGCATACACAACATCACTTTTTGAGTCTTGATTTTCTTGAGGTGGTTCTCGCTAGACAATATTTATTCTATTATATCTCCCAAGTTTCGGCCCTTCCTGGGTATTAATCCTTCCTTTAGGTAGTTCTCTGAAATTTCTCAAGCAATGCCACAGTCTGATCAAAATTGATGTGCCAAGTGGAATTTACGGTAACTTCCCTCACAACTTGCTGATTTTCTGCCTTTACAGGAGATCTCAATTTTATAGAATGCCCCGCACAAAATACTGGATATAATTCCCTGAAACTCGTACCAAAGTACCACCACTGTCCACAATCCAATGCCACCAATCCCACCTAATTTTGATACTCCAGCAAGAATTTATGCGTGTTTTACCTTAGAACACCTTTCTTGAGACTAGTCAATGGGGCTAGTCAGATACCCTCTATTACACAAGGTGCATCTACAAATATATGATGACCTGTAAGCTGAACTTTTTCCACGTATAAAATACTAATTTCTTAAATTTTCTCCGACTAGGTCTGAAATGTTACAGAAAATTTCATAGCAAAAATTTACAATGACTCATTTCTGTGATGATTCCAGAACCCTATATTGTACCTCGGCTGTATATCCGAAGTATAAGGCCTCAAGATCTGAATTTAGAACACAACGTACCTTGATCCCAGAGATTCTAAAACCCTTTAAGCCGTTCCTCCTGAAAGGTTGTAGAAAAAGAGAAATAAAATTCCAAGGTGTCCTCGATGTAGCAGCGAAACCCCAAGACCTTGAGCTCGAGCAATTATGTTAAGAACCAAACACTCAATATAGCATAGAAAAACTTCAGAAAGAGTGTAATCAACGCCTTCGAAAAGAGATAATTTCTAGATAATAAGCTCTTCGAGGGGAAACCTCCTTTTACCCCACTTAAATGTTCAAGTACAAGATGATTCAAAATGAAAATGTCTCCTCATATATAGGAGACTAGGAGGTTTTAATGGCCTAAAGTCGACATAAATAAAAATAACATTACTAATCTAACGACAACTAATGGCCTAAAGCCGACATAAATAAAATAACATTACTAATCTAATATGCCCCACTATGTAATGAGCCAATATTAGCTTAACAAATCATCTTCCTCCAACACCTTCCCTATAAATATACATGGCATCTCTGGCCTCAAATGCATACTCTGGCATATTGAACCAGAACAATGAAGATTTCTTCAAATTTCCATTGGTTTTCCAACAAAAATTTCCCAACCTCTAAGTATTAAATGAAGCCAATAATGAGGCATGGATTATTGTCTATTCAAAATGTGCCTTTCAACTGGACTTTGACGCATACAAAATTCGACGAGGAGCATAAAGGCACAATCAACATCAGAATATATATGGATGAATCAATGGACATGAGGACTGCATACTTATCTTGCTTGACATGTTAGAGGAATATAGGACCACAATACTTATAGCAAGAGTACTTCCTCTGTATCTATGAATACCTCGTCTAAATTGCATGTGTGTTTATAGAACCGATGCATTTTACAGTATTTTTGTTGTAGTTGTGTAAGCAACTTGCTTGAAAATTTGGCGGTGTTATTATTTATCTCATAACCAACTCCTTTATAATCACAATCTTGCTAGTTGTGATTCTCTCAGGAAAGGGTAGTGAATATGAGGTAATTTTTCTTCCTGCAAATCCAAATGTCTATATCTCAAAATTTCTATCCAAAAAATGTGTAAACTGTAGAGATACTACTATAGGTTATTTTAGATGCAATTCATCAGGGATAGATCCTGGAAATATTGGAAATAGAAATGATTCTGGAATCTTTTCATTTACACGAGATGGAGATTGTGATGCTGAACAACACCCCAAAAAGAATGTAGAAAAATCAAGAGAACCCATATGTCAGAGTTGAGTGCTCCGTACAAATTGCATTGACTGTCTGGATAGTGGCATTTCTGCTACACTAATGGAAATGTACCATAGTATGGGTGATGCTCTTGCAATTCAATATGGTGGTTCTACTTTAGGATTATTACTTTACGTCCGAATACTCTCTAATCTAGTATTGTAGGTGTACAATGTGCCTCCACATAATTTTCGGGTCTTCATAGAGAGGTCACGAAAGTCGAAAGTTATAGCATAAGCTCATGAGTTTTTGAAATCAATCAAATGATATTACAACAATGCTTATACCGATGGGGAAAATTTGTAAGGTGGATTCCATAAATTATTTTATATTGGACATATTATTTGATTGAGTAAATCTGAAAAAGTAATAAATTATGCTTGATATTGATTCACCTCTCGGTATCAACAAGTAGAAACACTGGTGGCACATGGATATCCAATATTTAACTTCCTAATTTTCACCATATATATTTTATGCAACAATGAAGTGAGCATGGACATCTTTGGAGCTATAAATATTATTCTAAACCTCTTTGGATGTGGGTATTTGAAAACATATTCTTTGGATATTTCAGCCATAAGAAGGGAAGCCTGCTTTGTGGGAGCTTGATTCGGATTACTATCTTCATGTTGGGGTGAATGGAGATGAGGCATGCACTGGTAGTCAATTGTAAGTGTTTACTTCAACATTAAAGAACTTATGGTGAATACACATAGAAGTCTCATGGCTATATATAATTCGTGGAGTTTCACAAACTGTTTAACAATTATACTTGTACTCTACAAGCAAAAGTCTAAGATTGTATGAGTTCCAATACTTGAAATTTTTGTTGATCAAGTTTTATTTCAAGAAAGCTTCTAATGCTACTAGAATGGAGGGTTTTTGAGAACCACTTCTTGATGCACTTCTTTTTTAAATGGAGGTATTTGTTTGTTTCAATTTCGCATGTGTGAAATTTTATTTGAAAAAGATCCCGGGCAGGCTGTCTCAAGTTCATTATTGTTTCTTGTTCCAAGCATTGGCATTTTTGAAGGTCACACATAAGCAATACAACTTCAACACGTTTTGTTTTGTGTATGGGTGATTTCTGTGAGATTTCAGATTATTTCTCTATAATTATGGCAACCTAGATTAGTACACTATCTCACACTGGTAATTGTTTTACTCAAACATTGGCATTTTCGAAAATTGCACAGTAAGACTTCTATCATAGTATTCTTTGTGTGAGGATACATTCTCATGTTTTCATATTTGTTCTAGTTATTTATGGTAACCAAGAATAGAAATTCGTGCATACCTCCACATCAACCTGATATTGAGAAATAACTCATCCATTGTTACAACATTTATTTTATCATAGGAATACATGAATGTGTAGAGTCTAGACAATAATAAAAGTTCATAGGAAGCTCAAAGTAGACAATAACCATGTAGTTGTGTCCCTAAAGGCTTACTAATTGTTCACCCTACTTGTTTCACTCCAACCCTTAGTGTAGAACCTCTTGGATATCTCTTCCAAGTCGGCTTATCCCAGAACAATTTTCTATCTCTTGATGCTAATATGGTCTCTTCACACTCATCTCTTCATATCTTTAATCCAAAATTCCACCAAAAACCAATTTGATGATCCATTACATCCGCTCCCATTGGTCTTTATTACGATCTCTTCACACTCATCTCTTCATATCTAAATCCAAAAGTCCACCAAACAACAATTCGATGATCCATTACAGCCACTCCCATTGGTCTCTTGATTTATATTTCATTGTGCCACTTAAAACCAAAAATTATTGGTTCACCCGGGTGCCTATCCCTAAAAAATTGAGAATAGATTAAGGAGTTTTGTTGAGTTAGAGAGGAAGAGTTGGTAGTGTTGTTTATGCAGTAGTGCCCTTTAGCCCCAGCCTGATGGCTTTTCGGTCTTTTTTTAAAATCAAACTTACATGTATTGCTACCTTATTTTACATAAATAAAATAAGTAGAAATTTTGGACAAAACAAATTACAATAATGCATAGATAACATTACATCATAATATTAAATTTATTTAAATTTATTGAGGTCTAAATTTTTTTATCATTTCATTTTGTGTCAAGTTTAGATATTGTCATGTACATATGTAGTTATATATTTTTTTTTGTCATGTAACGCAACATAACATTACTTATGTGACAACACCTCTCCCATATTGAGCTATAGATCACCTCGCTATTCTTGATGCAATCATTTAAAAATTAATTCTAATGGAAATAAAAAATAAATTCTAATAGCAATTGTTTGCTTGTGTGTTTTGTGATGATGAGTAATATATCGAGCACACATCTGTAGTTCAAGTAAAATTAATATTTTCAATACAAAAATAAAGAGTTTATAACTATAAAAAAAATGCTTGTCAATTTTTTTGCCTTCTAATTTTTGCACCTTACTTATTAAGGGTGGATTCTGGTGCTAATTCCCTCTTTCATGTACAATTGCAACCACAGGAAAAATACTTATCAATTTTTTTGCCTTCTAATTTCTGCACCTTACTTACTAAGGGTGGATTCTACCATTCATCAATGAGTATTTATGTCCTCTGCAACTAATTTGAATTATACAAAAAACAACAAACTACTATTTGGGATGACCTGTTTGGGCTGAGAAATAGATTGATGAAATTATGTCTAAATATACAATCTAGTTTGAGGGGTAGAAGAACGCAATTTTAGCTTCCTTTCAGTCAAAAGAATTCCTATCAAAAGAATTCCCATTGTACAATCCTTTCAGTCCAAATAATCACAACATTATTGATGAATTTTGTACAACTAGAGAACTGGAAAAAAAAAAGATTATTGGTGTTCAACACAGTTAAATACAATTCTGCAGAACCCTAATCTCCCAAAGAATTCCCTTGGAGTGCCTTGAAGCTGCTCGGAAAAAACAGACTGGTGGAATCTGGGTGGGTAAAAATGGTATCTCTTGTATTATCAATTGTTCCAAAAACTTCCCACACCCCTTTCGTCTATAAGTGAGATGGGCTTTTGTGGGTTGTCTTTGGTTTTCTTCCTTTGGTTGTCTTTAACTTTAGATGGCTTCTGGGCACTAACTAGCCCGTTATTTTTCCTCTTCTTGATGTATGGCTTGATGAAAGGTGTGACCAATAAACCCTGAGGCACTGTCAAAGGTGGCATCATCCTCGTAGTTGAAGGTTGTATTCCAATCTGAACATATCAACACAAGAGAATAAAACAGTTAGCATCACATTTCAGTCAACAGAAATAAAATTTGTGTTAAATAAATAGATAAATATGTTTGCATGTAATCTTACCATTTCAGGTGAGGTACAAGTATCGTATGAGGAAAATAGTTGATGCCCAAACAATTTATAACTTACAGGCCTGTCTTCAATAAGCAGTGCTTCAGTTGGTTTTTGGGATCTTTTGGAAATGGAAATATTTTCAGCACCACATTTTAGTGATGCCAATGGGGCTTCTTTGATTTTATTATTTCGACCAGATTTAACATTAGATGGCTTCTGAGCACCGAATAGTCCATTATTTTTGAGAGATCCCTTCTTGTTAGCTGGTCCAAGAACAGGTGTGTCCAATGACCTGTGAGGCACTGTGAAAGCTGCCATTGTTCACATAGCTAAAGGTTGTAATACTCTTTGAACATATCAACATAAGAGACTAAACAAGTCAGCATCATATTCCAGTTAATAGAATTAAAGGATGTGTTCATCCCCTACCAGATGTGTTAAAAGTTGGTGCCCTACCAAATTCTGATAAGATTAAATTTTAAATTCAACGCACCGAGTTGTTTTTCTACAATAAACAACTATATTCATTTTTTGGATATCCCCTAAATTTGCAAAAAATGGCAGTTTTAGTGTTGGATTTCAAAAAACCTGCGGTCAGATACTTTATATATTTCTCAAGTAGGTGTAAGGAGATGAAGGGATTGGGTTCACAATGTAGAAGACAAATGTGAAAGGGAACCTTTCATACTCTATGCTTCATTGACAAATCCATGTATTACTTTTGTTGGTGATTATATTTTTATTCTAATGAAAAAAACGTAGAAGTCTATTGATTGTTGTGAATAAATATATCTAACTAATTAGAAAATTCTCATATTAGAGGGAGAATAAACCCAAGTGGGATACATGTCATTTATTCATTTAGATTGTATATTGTTATAAGATTGGTTTCTTATATTCTAATCATCGGTTTTTAATCTATATTGTCTTCAAATGCAAACATACAAGTTTAGTTGAATTTACAATATTCTACAAGAGGCCTGGTAGCTTTGAGGTATGCCTCAATATTTGAAAAGTTATCTTTTCCTTAAAAGATCTCTGAAATTATTTCTTCTGCAAGTTGATTTTCTCATTGTGGGATTTTCTAGTATGTTTTGATTTTCATAATATTGGTTGTTTGCGGGACTCTTCAATAGATGCAAATGGTGTAAGAAACTATCACCATGTTACCAACATAAATTTAAGTCGGGATATGGCACCGATCCATAAACAAAATCAGAAATTGGTTCCTAACATTGACTACAGTGCATTAAGGGAATCTAGAGCTAAAAATTTAGATCTTTGGGTGAAAGGAGAACTTTATCCAGTTGACCCTGTGTCCAAATATCGTCCCAATTTCAAAACAATAACAGGACTATGCTGGTTTGTATGCCATGGAAACAATGGTCTTCTAGGATACTATAAAAATTTGGATGGTAACCGTATTTCCCTTGAACAAAAAATCCAAGATCTTAGTGTCAAATTAAATCATCTCCATCACTCAAATATGGTTCAGTATCATGAAATCATAAGATTGAACCAAATAATAGAAATGTTGAATAAAAGACATGTGGATGAACTGCTTCAAGTGAAATCTGGCTCAACAAAAGAAATTGAAATGTTGAAAAATGATACCTATCATCTCCAAAAGAGACTCTCTTTAATAAAGGAAACTCTGGTGGGGTTGAGGAATAGATCAAAAGAGTTGAAACCATTATCATGTATGGTAAAGAGGGGAGGTAAATATAAGAAAAGGGTGTTTGGGTTGAAGTCCATATTAGATCCAAATTGTACTGATATTGTGGATTTGCACAAAACTGTGTTGAAGAAAAGTGGCATTAAATCAATGCTCAAACAACTAGAATTTGATGCTTTGAGGAAAGAAGTAGTTAACCAATTCATTGCAAACTTAACAATTGATGTAAAGGATTCTCAAGGAGTTTGTGATGATAGAGGGATTAGCAGGGAAGCATATGCAAGTTTTTTTAAATTTCTGAGAGAGGGAATGTTGAATGTCAGAATTAAGAAGATTTTTGTTCCTCACCCTTTTCATGTGCAAAAAGAGCGTGGACTACGAAACAAAAAATTTGTTGATTATTTTGGAGATGCATATCAATTAGAAGCAATGCATGAAGTTGCAAGTAAGAATAAAAAGAAAGTATCAAGTGAAATTATTCCATTAATGAGAAAAAATAACTTGTGGTATGACCTAGAGCGGGTATTACAGCTTATGGTGAGGTACTATGACATCTCTATTGAGGAGGCATGT